>JANJXV010000370.1:130000-145000 GCA_024803745.1 Megascapheus bottae | reverse complement strand
CCCTAAACCTAACCCTTACCCTTATCCTAACCCTAACCCCTAACCCTAACCTTTAACCTAACACTAACCCTAAACGTAACCCTAACCTTACCCTTACCCTTACCCTAACCCAAACCCTAACCGTAACCCTAACCCTAACCCTAAACCTAACCCTAACCCTTACCCTTACCCACACCCTAACCCTAACCTTAAACCTAACCCTAACACAAACCCTAACCCTAAACCTAACCCTAACCTTAACCCTAATCCTAACCCTAACCCTTACTCTTACCCTAACCCTAACCGTAACCCCTAACCCTAACCCTTAACCTGACACTAACCCTAAACCTAACCCTAACCTTACCCTTACCCTAACCCTAACCCTAACCGTAACATTAACATTAACCCTAAACCTAACTCTAAGCCTAACCCTAACCCTTACCCTAACCCTAACTCTTAATCTAACCCTAAACCTAACCCTAACCCTTACCCTCACCCATAACCCTAACCCTAACCCTAATCTTTATCGGTACCCTTACCATAACCCTAACCAGAACACTTACCCTAACCCTCATCCTAACCCTAAATCTTAACCTTATCGTAACCCTAACCCTAAACTTAACCCTAACCCTAACCCTAACCCTAACCCTAACCCTTACCCTTCCACTAACCCTAACACTTAACCTTACCCTAATCCTAACCCTAACCCTAACCCTTACCCTAATAATAACAGTAACCCTTACCCTAACCCTAACCCTAACCCTAACCCTAACCCTTACTCTTACCCACACCCTAACCCTAACTTTAAACCTAACCCTAACTCTAACCCTAACCCTAAACTTAACCCTAAACCTTATCCTTATTATAACCCTAACCTAACCCTAAACCTAACCCTAAACAGAACACTTACCCTAACCCTAACCCTAACCCTTACCCTTACCCGCACCCTAACCCTAAACTTAACCCATACCCTAAACCTAACCCTAACCCTAAACCTTACTCTAACACTTACCCTAAACCTAACCCTAAGCCTAACACTTACCCTTACCCGAACCCTCACCCTAACACTAACCCTTACACTAATCCTAACCCTAAACCTTATCCTAACACTAACCCTAACCCTAACCCTCACCCTAACCCTAAACCTAACTCTAAACCTAACCCTAACCCTAAATCTAACCCTTACCCTAACCCTAACCCTAACCCTAACCCTAACCCTTACACTTACCCTAACCATAACCCTAACCCTAACCCTAACCCTTACCCTTACCCTTACCCTAACCCTAACCTTAACCTAAACTTAACCCTACACCTAACCCTAACCCTAACCTTAACCCTAACCCTAACCCTAAACCTAACACTAACCCTAACCCTCATCCTTACACTTACCCTAACCATAACCCTAACCCTAAATCTAAGCCTTACCCTTCCCCTAACCCTAACCTTAACCTAACCCTAACCCTTAAACTTACCCTAACACTAAATCTAACCCTAAACCTTACCCTTACCCTAACCCTAACCCTAAAACTAACCCAAATCCTAACCCTTACCCTAACCCTAAACCTAACCATAACCCTTGACCTAACACTAACCCTAAACCTAACCCTAATGTTACCGTTACCCTAACCCTAAACCTAACTCTAACCCTAACCGTAACCCTAAAACTAACCCTAAACCTAACACTAACCCAAACCTATGCCTTGCCTTAACCCTAACCCTAACACTTACCCTTACCCTAACCCTAACCATAACCCTAACCATTACCATAACCCTAACCCTAACCCTTACCCTAACCCTAACTCTAACCCTAACCCCTAACCCTAACCCTTAACCTAACACTAACCCGAAACCTAACCTTACCGTTACCCTAACCCTAAACCTAACTCTAACCCTAACCGTAACCCTAAAACTAACCCTAAACCTAACACTAACCCAAACCTATGCCTTGCCTTAACCCTAACCCTAACCCTTACCCTTATCCTAACCCTAACCATAACCCCTAACCCTAACCTTTAACCTAACACTAACCCTAAACCTAACCCTAACCTTACCCTTACCCTTACCCTAACCCAAACCCTAACCGTAACCCTAACCCTAACCCTAAACCTAACCCTAACCCTTACCCTTACCCACACCCTAACCCTAACCTTAAACCTAACCCTAACACAAACCCTAACCCTAAACCTAACCCTAACCTTAACCCTAACCCTAACCCTAACCCTTACTCTTACTCTAACCCTAACCGTAACCCCTAACCCTAACCCTTAACCTGACACTAACCCTAAACCTAACCCTAACTTTACCCTTAGCCTAACCCTAACCCTAACCGTAACATTAACATTAACCCTAAACCTAACTCTAAGCCTAACCCTAACCCTTACCCTAACCCTAACTCTTAATCTAACCCTAAACCTAACCCTAACCCTTACCCTAACCCATAACCCTAACCCTAACCCTAATCTTTATCCTTACCCTTACCCTAACCCTAACCAGAACACTAACCCTAACCCTCATACTAACCCTAAATCTTAACCTTATCGTAACCCTAACCCTAAACTTAACCCTAACCCTAACCCTAACCCTAACCCTTACCCTTCCACTAACCCTAACACTTAACCTTACCCTAATCCTAACCCTAACCCTAACCCTTACCCTAATAATAACAGTAACCCTTACCCTAACCCTAACCCTAACCCTAACCCTAACCCTTACTCTTACCCACACCCTAACCCTAACTTTAAACCTAACCCTAACTCTAACCCTAACCCTAAACTTAACCCTAAACCTTATCCTTATTATAACCCTAACCCTAACCCTAAACCTAACCCTAACCCTAAACTTAACCCGTACCTTTACATTAACCCTAACCCCAACCCTAACCCTAACCCTTACCCTTACCCTAACCCTAACCCTAATCCTAACCTTAACCGTAACCCTTACCCTAAACCTAACACTAACCCTAACACTAACCCTAAACCTAACCCTAACACTAAACCTAACCCTTACCCTTCCCCTAACCCTAAACCTAACACTAAATCTAACCTTTACCATTACCCTAACCCTAACCCTAAACCTAACCCTAACCCTAACCCAAAAACTAACCCTACCCATAAACCTAACCCTTGCCCTTACCCTAAACCTAACCCAAACCCTAACCCATAACCCTAAAGCTAACCTTTTTCCTTACACTAACCTTAACCCTAACCCTAACCAGAACACTTACCCTAACACTAACCCTAACCCTAAACTTAACCCATACCCTAAACCTAACCCTAACCCTAACCCTTACCCTAACACTTACCCTAAACCTAAACCTAACCCTAACACTTACCCTTACCATAACCCTAACCCTAACCCTTACCCTAATCCTAACCCTAACACTTACCCTAGCAATAACCCTAACCCTAACCCCTAACCCTAACCCTTAACCTAACCCTAACCCTAACCCTAACCCTTACTCTTACCCTAACCCTAAACCTAACTCTAACCCAAACCCTAACCTTAACTCTAACCCTTACCCAAACCCTAACCCTAACCCTTACCCTAACCCTAACCCTAACCCTAACCCTAAACTTAACCCTAAACCTAACCGTACATCATACCCTTACCCTAAACCTAACCCTAACCCTAACCCTAAACCTAACCCTTACCCTAAACTTAAACCTTACCTTTACCCTAACCCTAACCCTAAACCTAACCCTAACCCTTACCTTACCCTAACCCTAAAGCTAACCCTAACCTTAACCCTAACCCTTAACCTAACCCTAACCTTAACCCTAACCCTAACCCTAAACCTAACGCTAACCCTAACACTTACCCTTACCCTAACCCTAACGCTAACCATAAATCTAACCCGTACCATTACACTAACCCTAACCATAATTCTAACCCTAAACCTTACCCTTACCCTAACACTAACTCTAACCCTAACCCTTACCCTTACCCTAACCCTAACCCTAAAACTAACCCTAACCCTAACCCTAAACCTAACCCTAACCCTAAACATAACCCTTGCCCTTACCCTAAACCTAACCCTAAACCTAACCCTAAACAGAACACTTATCCTAACCCTAACCCTAACCCTTACCCTTACCCTCACCCTAACCCTAAACTTAACCCATACCCTAAACCTAACCCTAACCCTAAACCTTACTCTAACACTTACCCTAAACCTAACCCTAAGCCTAACACTTACCCTTACCCGAACCCTCACCCTAACACTAACCCTTACACTAATCCTAACCCTAAACCTTACCCTAACCCTAACCCTAACCCTAACCCTCACCCTAACCCTAAACCTAACTCTAAACCTAACCCTAACCCTAAATCTAACCCTTACCCTAACCCTAACCCTAACCCTTACCCAGCCCTAACCCTAACCCTACACTTAACCCTAACCCTAACTCTAACCCTAACCCTTACCCTTACCCTAACCCTAAAACTTACCCTAACCCTAACCCTAACCCTAACCCTAACCCTAACCCTAAACCTAACCCTTACCCTTATCCTAACCCTAACCCTAACCCCTAACCCTAACCTTTAACCTAACACTAACCCTAAACGTAACCCTAACCTTACCCTTACCCTTACCCTAACCCAAACCCTAACCGTAACCCTAACCCTAACCCTAAACCTAACCCTAACCCTTACCCTTACCCACACCCTAACCCTAACCTTAAACCTAACCCTAACACAAACCCTAACCCTAAACCTAACCCTAACCTTAACCCTAATCCTAACCCTAACCCTTACTCTTACCCTAACCCTAACCGTAACCCCTAACCCTAACCCTTAACCTGACACTAACCCTAAACCTAACCCTAACCTTACCCTTACCCTAACCCTAACCCTAATCGTAACATTAACATTAACCCTAAACCTAACTCTAAGCCTAACCCTAACCCTTACCCTAACCCTAACTCTTAATCTTACCCTAAACCTAACCCTAACCCTTACCCTCACCCATAACCCTAACCCTAACCCTAATCTTTATCCGTACCCTTACCCTAACCCTAACCAGAACACTTACCCTAACCCTCATCCTAACCCTAAATCTTAACCTTATCGTAACCCTAACCCTAAACTTAACCCTAACCCTAACCCTAACCCTAACCCTAACCCTTACCCTTCCACTAACCCTAACACTTAACCTTACCCTAATCCTAACCCTAACCCTAACCCTTACCCTAATAATAACAGTAACCCTTACCCTAACCCTAACCCTAACCCTAACCCTAACCCTTACTCTTACCCACACCCTAACCCTAACTTTAAACCTAACCCTAACTCTAACCCTAACCCTAAACTTAACCCTAAACCTTATCCTTATTATAACCCTAATCTAACCCTAAACCTAACCCTAAACAGAACACTTACCCTAACCCTAACCCTAACCCTTACCCTTACCCTCACCCTAACCCTAAACTTAACCCATACCCTAAACCTAACCCTAACCCTAAACCTTACTCTAACACTTACCCTAAACCTAACCCTAAGCCTAACACTTACCCTTACCCGAACCCTCACCCTAACACTAACCCTTACACTAATCCTAACCCTAAACCTTATCCTAACCCTAACCCTAAACCTAACCCTCACCCTAACCCTAAACCTAACTCTAAACCTAACCCTACCCCTAAATCTAACCCTTACCCTAACCCTAACCCTAACCCTTACCCAGCCCTAACCCTAACCCTAAACTTAACCCTAAACCTAACCGTACATCATACCCTTACCCTAAACCTAAACCTAACCCTAACCCTAAACCTAACCCTTACCCTAAACTTAACCCTTACCTTTACCCTAACCCTAACCCTAAACCTAACCCTAACCCTTACCCTTACCCTAACCCTAAAGCTAACCCTAACCTTAACCCTAACCCTTAACCTAACCCTAACCTTAACCCTAACCCTAACCCTAAACCTAACGCTAACCCTAACACTTACCCTTACCCTAACCCTAACGCTAACCCTAAACCTAACCCGTACCATTACACTAACCCTAACCATAATCCTAACCCTAAACCTTACCCTTACCCTAACCCTAACTCTAACCCTAACCCTTACCCTTACCCTAAC
This sequence comes from Megascapheus bottae, assembly GCA_024803745.1. Taxonomy (NCBI): domain Eukaryota; kingdom Metazoa; phylum Chordata; class Mammalia; order Rodentia; family Geomyidae; genus Megascapheus; species Megascapheus bottae. The sequence goes on along the minus strand of JANJXV010000370.1, from coordinate 138,944 downwards.
CCTAACCCTAAAACTAACCCTAACCCTAACCCTAAACCTAACCCTAACCCTAAACCTTACTCTAACACTTACCCTAAACCTAACCCTAAGCCTAACACTTACCCTTACCAGAACCCTAACCCTAACACTAACTCTTACACTAATCCTAACCCTAAACCTTACCCTAACCCTAACCCTAACCCTAACCCTTACCCTAACCCTAAACCTAACTCTAAACCTAACCCTAACCCTAAATCTAACCCTTACCCTAACCCTAACCCTAACCCTTACCCAGCCCTAACCCTAACCCTACACTTAACGCTAACCCTAACTCTAACCCTAACCCTTACCCTTACCCTAAACCTAACCCTAAACCTATCCCTAAACCTAACCTTAATCCTAACTCTAACCCTAACCCTTGACCTTACCCTAACCCTAACCCTAACCCTTACTCTAACCCTAACCCAAACACTAACCCTTATACTTACCCTAACCCTAAACCTAAACCTAAACCTAACCCTAACCCTAACCCTTACCCTACACCTAAACCTAACCCTAACCCTAAACCTTACCCTTGTCCTAAACCTATCACTAATCCTAAACCTTACCCTTACCCTAAACCTAACCCTAAAACTTACCCTAATTCTAATCCTAACCCTAACCTCAACCCTAACCCTAACCCTAAAATTAACCCTTACCCTTACCCTTACCATAAACCTAATCCTAACCCTAAACGTAACCCTAACCCTTACCCTTACAATAACCCTAAACCTAAACCTAACCCTAACCCCTAACCCTAAAACTAACCCTAACCCTAACCCTTACCCTAACCCTAACCCTAACACTAACACTAACCCTAACACTTACCCTCAACCTAATCCCAACCCTAACCCTTACCCTTTCCCTAAACCTAACCCTAACCTTAACAAGAACCAATAACCTAACCCTAACACTAACCCTTAACCTAACACTTAGCCTAACCCTAACCCTAAACCTAACACTTACGCTAACCCTAACCCTAAATCTCACAATAACCCTTAGCCTAACCCTAACCCTAACACTTACCCTTACCCTAACCCTAACCCTAACCCTTACCCTAACCCTAACCCTAACCCTTGACCTAACACTAACCCTAAATGTAACCCTAATCTTACCGTTACCCTAACCCTAAACCTAACTCTAACCCTAACCATAACCCTAAAACTAACCCTAAACCTAACCCTAGCCCAAACCTTAGTCCTTGCCTTAACCCTAACCCTAACACTTAACCTTAGCCTAACCCTAATACTAACCCCTAACCTAACCTTTAACCTAACTCTACCCCTAAACCTAACCCTAACCTTACCCTTACCCTTACCCTAACCCAAACCCTAACCGTAACCCTAAACCTAACCATAACCCTAAACCTAAACTTAACCCTTACCCTTACCCACACCCTAACGCTAACCTTAAACCTAACCCTAACACAAAAACTAACCCTAAACCAACCCTAACCCTAACCCTAACCTTAACCCTAACCCTAACCCTAAACCTTACCCTTACCCTAACCCTAACCCTAACCCCTAACCCTAACCCTTAACCTAACACTAACCCTAAACCTAACCCTAACCTTACCCTTACCCTAAACCTAACCCTAACTGTAACCTTAACCCTAAGCCTAAACCTAAATCTAAGCCTAACCCTTACCCTTACCCTAACCCTAACCCATAATCTAACCCTAAACATACCACTAACCCTAACCCTAAACGAAACCCTAACACTAAACCTAACAATTGAACTTACCCTAAACCTAACCCTAAACCTAAACCTAACCCTAACCCTAACACATAACCCTAACCCTAACCCTAAACTTAATCCTTACCCTTACCCTAACCCTAACCAGAACACTTACCCTAACCCTAACCCTAACCCTAACCTTAACCCTAACCCTAACCCTAAACCTTACCCTTACGGTAACCCTAACCCTAACCCCTAACCCTAACCCTTAACCTAACACTCACCCTAAACCTAACACTAACCTTACCCTTACCCTAACCCTAACCCTAACTGTAACCCTAACCCTAAGCCTAAACCTAAATCTAAGCCTAACCCTTACCCTTACCCTAACCCTAACCCATAATCTAACCCTAAACATACCCCTAACCCTAACCCTAAAAGAAACCCTAACACTAAACCTAACAATTGACCTTACCCTAAACCTAACCCTAAACCTAAACCTAACCCTAACCCTAACCCATAACCCTAACCCTAACCCTAACCTTTATCCTTACCCTTACCCTAACCCTAACCAGAACACTTACCCTAACCCTAACCCTAACCCTAACCTTAACCCTAACCCTAACCCTAAACCTTACCCTAACCCATACCCTAACACTTACCCTAAACCTAACCCTAACCCTAACACTTACCCTTACCCTAACCCTAACCTAACCCTTACCCTAATACTAACAGTAACCCTTACCCTTACCCCAACCCTAACCCTAACCCTAACCCTTACCCTTACGGACACCCTAACCCTAACTTTAAACTTAACCCTAACTCTAACCCTAACCCTAAACTTAACCCTAAACCTTATCCTTATTATAACTCTAACCCTAACCCTAACCCTAAACCTAATCCTAACCCTAAACTTAACCCTTAACTTTACCCTAACCCTAACCCTAAACCTAACCCTAACCCTTACCCTTACAGTAACCCTAAACCTAACCCTAACACTAACCTTAACCCTAACGCTTACCCTCATCCTAACACTAACCCAAACCCTAACCCTAAACATAACCCTAACCCTAAACATAACCATTACCCTTCCCCTAACCCTAAACCTAACCCTAACCCTTACCATTACCCTAACCATAACTCTAACCCTAACCTTTATCCTTACCCTAACAATAACCCTAAACCTAACCCTAACCCTAACCCTAAAACTAACCCTAACCCTAAACCTAACCCTTGCCCTTAACCTAAACCTAACCCTAACCCTAACCCACAACCCTAAAGCTAACCTTTATCCTTACCCTAACCCTAACCCTAAGCAGAACACTTACCCTAAACCTAACCCTAACCCTAACCCTTACCCTTACCCTAACCCTAACCCTAAACTTAACCCATACCCTAAACCTAACCATAACTCTAACCCTTACCCTAACACTTACCCTAAACCTAACTCTAACCCTAACACTTACCCTTACCCTAACCCTAACCCTTACCCTTACCCTAATCCTAACCCTAACCCTTACCCTAACCCTACCCCTAACACTAACCCTAAACCCTAACCGTAACCCTTAACCTAACCCTAACCCTAACCCTAACCCTTACTCTTACCCTAATCCTGAACCTAACCCTAACCCTTACCCTAACCCTAACCCTAACCCTAACCCTAACCTTAACCCTAACCCTAACCCTAACCCTACATAATACCCTTAGCCTAAACCTAACCCTAACCCTAACCCTAAACCTAATCCTAACCCTAAATTTAACCCTTACCTTTACCCTTACCCTAACCCTAAACCTAACTCTAACCCTTACCCTTACCCTAACCCTAAAGCTAACCCTAACCTTAATCCTAACCCTTAAACTAACCCTAACCTTAACCCTAACCCTAACACTAAACCTAACCCTAACCCTAAACCTTACCCTTACCCTAACCCTAACGCTAACCCTAAATCTAACCCATACCCTTACACGAACCCTAACCCTAAACCTAACCCTAACCCTTACCCTTACCCTAACCCTAACTCTAACCCTAACCCTTACCCTTACCCTAACCCTAACCCTGAAACTAACCCTAACCCTAACCCTGAAACTAACCCTAAACCTAACCCTAACCAGAACACTTACCCTAAACCTAACCCTAACCCTAACTCTAACAATAACCCTTAGCCTAACCCTAACCCTAATACTTACCCTTACCCTAACCCTAACCCTGACCCTAACCCTTACCCTAACCCTAACCCTAACCCTAACACTTACCCTTACCCTAACCCTAACCTAACCCTTACCCTAATACTAACAGTAACCCTTACCCTTACCCTAACCCTAACCCTAACCCTAACCCTTACCCTTACGCACACCCTAACCCTAACATTAAACTTAACCCTAACTCTAACCCTAACCCTAAACTTAACCCTAAACCTTATCCTTATTATAACTCTAACCCTAACCCTAACCCTAAACCTAATCCTAACCCTAAACTTAACCCTTAACTTTACCCTAACCCTCACCCTAAACCTAACCCTAACCCTTACCCTTACAGTAACCCTAAACCTAACCCTAACACTAACCTTAACCCTAATGCTTACCCTCATCCTAACACTAACCCAAACCCTAACCCTAAACATAACCCTAACCCTAAACATAACCATTACCCTTCCCCTAACCCTAAACCTAACCCTAACCCTTACCATTACCCTAACCATAACTCTAACCCTAACCTTTATCCTTACCCTAACAATAACCCTAAACCTAACCCTAACCCTAACCCTAAAACTAACCCTAACCCTAAACCTAACCCTTGCCCTTAACCTAAACCTAACCCTAACCCTAACCCACAACCCTAAAGCTAACCTTTATCCTTACCCTAACCCTAACCCTAAGCAGAACACTTACCCTAACCCTAACCCTAACCCTAACCCTTACCCTTACCCTAACCCTAACCCTAAACTTAACCCATACCCTAAACCTAACCATAACTCTAACCCTTACCCTAACACTTACCCTAAACCTAACTCTAACCCTAACACTTACCCTTACCCTAACCCTAACCCTTACCCTTACCCTAATCCTAACCCTAACCCTTACCCTAACCCTACCCCTAACACTAACCCTAAACCCTAACCGTAACCCTTAACCTAACCCTAACCCTAACCCTAACCCTTACTCTTACCCTAATCCTGAACCTAACCCTAACCCTTACCCTAACCCTAACCCTAACCCTAACCCTAACCTTAACCCTAACCCTAACCCTAACCCTACATAATACCCTTAGCCTAAACCTAACCCTAACCCTAACCCTAAACCTAATCCTAACCCTAAATTTAACCCTTACCTTTACCCTTACCCTAACCCTAAACCTAACTCTAACCCTTACCCTTACCCTAACCCTAAAGCTAACCCTAACCTTAATCCTAACCCTTAAACTAACCCTAACCTTAACCCTAACCCTAACCCTAAACCTAACCCTAACCCTAAACCTTACCCTTACCCTAACCCTAACGCTAACCCTAAATCTAACCCATACCCTTACACGAACCCTAACCCTAAACCTAACCCTAACCCTTACCCTTACCCTAACCCTAACTCTAACCCTAACCCTTACCCTTACCCTAACCCTAACCCTGAAACTAACCCTTACCCTAACCCTGAAACTAACCCTAAACCTAAACCTAACCAGAACACTTACCCTAAACCTAACCCTAACCCTAACTCTAACAATAACCCTTAGCCTAACCCTAACCCTAATACTTACCCTTACCATAACCCTAACCCTAACCCTAACCCTTACCCTAACCCTAACCCTAACCTTAACCTAACACTAACCCTAAACCAAACCATTACCTTACCGTTACCCTAACGCTAAACCTAACTCTAAACCTAAGCCTAACCCTAAAACTAACCCTAAACCTAACCCTAACCCAAACCCTAGTCCTTGCCTTAACTCTAACCGTAAAACTTATCCTTTTTCCTAACCCTAATCCTAACCCTAACCATTACCCTAACCCTAACCCTAACCCTTACCCTAACCCTAACCCTAACCCTAACCCCTAACCCTAACCCTTAACCTAACACTAACCCTAAACCTAACCATAACCTTATCGTTACCCTAACCCTAAACCTAACTCTAACCCTAAACTCAACCCTAACATTAACCCTAACCTTAACCCTAACCGTAACCCAAACCCTTACCCTTACCCGAACCCTAACCCTAACGCCTAACACTAACACTTAACCTAACACTAACCCTAAACCTCACCCGAACCTTACCCTTACCCTAACCCTAACCCTAACCGTAACCCTAACCATAACCCTAAACCTAACCGTAACCCTTAACCTTACCCACACCCTAACCCTAAAATTAAAGCTAACCCTAACTCTAACCGTAACCCTAAACTTAACCCTAACCCTTATCCTTACCCTAACCCTAACCCTAACAGTAAAATTAACCCTTACCTATACCCTAACCCTAACCCTAAACCTAACCCTAACCCTTAACCTTTCCCTAACCCTAACCCTAACCATAACCATAACCCTAACCCTTACCCTAACCCTAACCCTAACCCTAAGCTCAACCTTAAACCTAACCCTAACCATAACCATAACCCTTACCCTTACCCTAACCCTAACCCAAACCCTAAATCTAACGCTTACACTTACACTAACCCTAACCCTAAACCTAACCCTAACCCTTACCCTTACACTAACCATAACTCTAACCTTAACCCTTACCCTTACCCTAAAACCCTTAACCTAACCCTAAACCTAACCCTAACCCTAACCCTAAACCAAACCCTAACCCTAAACCTAACAATTGCCCTTACCCTAACCCTAACCCTAACCCTAACCCATAACAATAACCTTAACCCTAACCTTTTTCCTTACCCTAAGCCTAACCCTAAACAGAACACTTACCCTAACCCTTACATTAACCCTAACCCTAATCCTAACCCTAAACCTTGCCCTTACCCTAACCCTAACCCTAATCCTAACCCTAAACCTTGCCCTTACCCTAACCCTAAACCTAACCCTCAACCTAATCCTAAACCTAAAGTTAACCGTAACCCTTACCCTTAGCCTAACCCTAACCCTAACCCTAAACATAAACATAGCCCTAACCCTAACCCTAACCCTTACCCTAACCCTAAAGCTTACACTTACACTAAACCTAACCCTAAACCTTACCCTAAACCTAACCCTAATCCTATCCCTAACCCTAACACTTACCCTTCCCCTAACCCTAAACCTAACCCTTACCCTAACCCTAATCCTAAACCTAACACTAACCCTAACACTTACCCTTACCCTAACCTTAACCCTTACCCTTACCCTAACCCTAACCCTAACCCAAACCCTAACCTAAACCTAACCCTAACCCTAACCCTAAACATAAACCTAACCTTACCCTAACCCTAACCCTAACCCCTAACCCTAACACTTAACCTACCCCTAACCCTAAGCCTATCCCTTACCCTAACCCTAAACCTAAACTTAACCCTAAACCTAACCCTAAACCTAAACTTTACCCTTACCCTAAACCTAACCCTAAACCTAACCCTAAACCTAACCCTAAACCTATCCTTAACCCTAACCCTAAACCTAACCCTTGCCCTTACCCTAACCCTAAACCTAACCCTTACTGTAACCCTAACCCTAACCCAAACCCTTACACTTACCCTAACCCTAAACCTTAACGCTATCCCTCACCCTAAGCCTAAACCTTACCCTTACCCTACACCTAACCCTAATCCAACCCTTACCCTTATCCTAACCCTAACCCTAACCCTTACCCTAATCCTAACCCTAACAATAACATCTACCCTAACCCTAATCCTCACCCTTACCCTAAACCTAACCCTAATCCTAACATTTACTCTTACCCTAACCCTAAACCTAACCATAACCCTAACCCTAACCCTAACTCTTACCCTTACCACAACCCTAACCCTCACCCTAACCCTAACCCTAAACCTTACCCTTACCCTGAACCTAACCATAACCCCTAAGCTAAACCTAAACCTAACCCTAAACCTAACCCTTACCCTTACCCTAACGCTAAACCTAACCCTAACACAACCCTTACTCTAACCCTAACCCTAACCCTAACCGTAACCCTAACCCTAAACCTAAACCTAACCCTAAACCTTACCCTTACCCACACCCTTACCCTAACCTTAAACCTAACCCTAACTCTAACCCTAACCCCAAACTTAACCCCAACATTTATTCTTACCCTAACCCTAACCCTAACCCTAACCTTAAACCTAACCCTAACCCTAAACTTAACCCTTACCTTTACCCTAACCCTAACCCTAATCCTAACCATAACACTTACCCTTACCCTAAACCTAACCCTAACCCTAACCCTAACCCTAACCTTAACCCTAACCCTTAGCCTTGCCCTAACCCTATCCCTAATCTTAACCCAAATTTTAAACCTAACCCAAACCCTAACCCTTACCCTTACCCTTACCCTAACCCTAACCCTAACCCTAAATCTAACCCTAACGCTTACCCTTACCCTAACCTTAACTCTAACCCTAACCCTTACACTTATCCAAACCCTACCCCTAAAACTAACCCTAACCCTAACCCTAAACCTAAACCTTAACCCTTAACGTAACACTTGCCCTTACCCTAAACCTAACCCTAAACCCAACCCTATCCATAACACTAACCCATAACCTTAACCCTAACCCTAAACTTTACCCTTACCCTAACCCTAACCCTAACCCTTACCCTTACCCTCACCCTAACCCTAAACTTAACCCATACCCTAAACCTAAAACTAACCCTAACCATTACTCTAACACTTACCCTAAACCTAACCCTAACCCTAAACTTAACCCTTACCTTTACCCTAACCTTTACCCTAAACCTAACCCTAACCCTAACTCTAACCCTAACACTTACACTTACGTAACCCTAACCCTAACCCTTAACCTAAACTAAACCTAACCCTAACTCTAAACCAAACCCTAACCCTAAACCAAACAATTGCCCTTACCCTAAACCTAACCCTAACCCTAACCCTAACCAATAACCCTAACCCTAACCCTAACCTTTATCCTTACACTAACCCTAACCCTAACCAGAACACTTAACCTAACCTTCACCCTAACCCTATCTCTTACTCTTACCCTAACCCTAACCCTAAAGTTAACACTTACCCTTACCCTAACCCTAACCCTAACTCTAACCCTTACCCTAATCCTAGCAGTAGGCCTTAACCTCACCCTAACCCTAACTCTAACCC
>JANJXV010000370.1:92500-127500 GCA_024803745.1 Megascapheus bottae | reverse complement strand
AAACCTTACCCTTACCCTGAACCTAACCATAACCCCTAAGCTAAACCTAACCCTAACCCTAAACCTAACCCATACCCTTACCCTAACGCTAACCCTAACCCTAACACAACCCTTACCCTAACCCTAACCCTAACCCTAACCGTAACCCTAACCCTAAACCTAAACCTAACCCTAAACCTTACCCTTACCCACACCCTTACCCTAACCTTAAACCTAACCCTAACTCTAACCCTAACCCCAAACTTAACCCCAACATTTATTCTTACCCTAACCCTAACCCTAACCCTAACCTTAAACCTAACCCTAACCCTAAACTTAACCCTTACCTTTACCCTAACCCTAACCCTAATCCTAACCATAACACTTACCCTTACCCTAAACCTAACCCTAACCCTAACCCTAACCCTAACCTTAACCCTAACCCTTAGCCTTGCCCTAACCCTATCCCTAATCTTAACCCAAATTTTAAACCTAACCCAAACCCTAACCCTTACACTTACCCTTACCCTAACCCTAACCCTAACCCTAAATCTAACCCTAACGCTTACGCTTACCCTAACCTTAACTCTAACCCTAACCCTTACACTTATCCAAACCCTACCCCTAAAACTAACCCTAACCCTAACCCTAAACCTAAACCTTAACCCTTAACGTAACCCTTGCCCTTACCCTAAACCTAACCCTAAACCCAACCCTATCCATAACACTAACCCATAACCTTAACCCTAACCCTAAACTTAACCCATACCCTAAACCTAACTCTAACCCTAACCATTACTCTAAAACTTACCCTAAACCTAACCCTAACCCTAACACTTACATTTACCCGAACCCTAACCCTAACCCTAACCCTTACCCTAATCCTAACCCTAACCCTTACCCTAACCCTAACCCTAACCCTTAACCTAACCCTAACACTAACCCTAACCCTTACCCTTACCCTAACCCTAAACCTAACTCTCACCCTAACCCTTACCCTAACCCTTACCCTAACCCTAACCCTAACCCTAACCCTTACCCTAACCCTAACCCTAACCTTAAACCTAACCGTAACCCTAACCCTAACACTTACCCTTACCCTAAACCTAAACCTAAACCTAACCTTAACCCTAACCCTAATCCTAAACCTTACCCTAAACCTAACCCTAACCCTAACCCTAACCCTAACACTTAACCTCACCCTAATCCTAACCCTAAACCTTACCCTTACCCTAACCTTAACCCCAACCCTTAACTTAACCCTAACACTAACCCTTAACCTAACACTTAGCCTAACCCTAACCCTAACCCTAACACTTACCCTAACCCTAACCCTAATCCTTAACCTAACACTAACCCTAAACCTAACCCTAACCTTACCGTTACCCTAACCCTAAACCTAACTCTAACCCTAACCCTAACCTTAAACCTAACCCTAACCATAACCTCAACCCTAACCCTAAACCTAAACCTAACCCTTACCCTTACACTAACCCTAACCCTAACCCTAACCCTAACCTAACCCTAAACCTAACCCTAACTCTAACCCTAACCCAAAACTTAACCCTAACCCTAACCCTAACCCTTAACCTAACACTAACCCTAAACCTAACCCTAACATTACCCTTACCATAACCCTAACCCGAACAGTAACCCTAACCCTAACCCTAAACCTAACCCTAACCCTTACCCTTACCCTAACCCTAACCCTAACCTTAAACCTAACCCTAACTCTAACCCTAACCCTAAATTAACCCTAACCCTCATCCTTACCCTAAACCTAACCCTAACCCTAAAACTAACCCTAACCCTAAACTTAACCCTTACCTTTACCCTAACCTTTACCCTAAACCTAACCCTAACCCTAACTCTAACCCTAACACTTACACTTACCCTAACCCTAACCCTAACCCTTAACCTAACCTAAACCTAACCCTAACCTTAAACCAAACCCAAACCCTAAACCTAACAATTGCCCTTACCCTAAACCTAACCCTAACCTAACCCTAACCCTAACCAATAACCCTAACCCTAACCCTAACCTTTATCCTTACACTAACCCTAACCCTAACCAGAACACTTACCCTAACCTTCCCCTAACCCTATCCCTTACTCTTACCCTAACCCTAACCCTAAAGTTAACACTTACCCTTACCCTAACCCTAACCCTAACTCTAACCCTTACCCTAATCCTAGCAGTAAGCCTTACCCTCACCCTAACCCTAACTCTAACCCTAACCCTAACCCTAAACCTAACCCTAACCCTTACCCTTACCCTAACGTTAACTCTAACCCTAACACTTACACTTACCCTAACCCTAACCCTAACCCATAACCTAACCCTAAACCTAACCCTAACCCTAAACCAAACCCTAACCCTAAACCTAACAATTGCCCTTACCATAAACCTAATACTAACCGTAACCCTAACCAATAACCCTAACCCTAACCCTAACCTTTATCCTTACACTAACCCTAACCCTAACCAGAACACTTACCCTAACCTTCACCATAACCCTAACCCTTACTCTTACCCTAACCCTAACCCTAAAGTTTACCCATACCATAAACCTAACCCTAACCTTAAACCTTATCCTAACACTTACTTTAAACCTAACCATAAACTTAACGCTTACCCTTACCCTAACCCTAACCCTAACTCTAACCCTTACCCTAATCCTAACAGTAAGCCTTACCCTAACCCTAACCCTAACTCTAACCCTAACCCTAACCCTAAACCTAACCCTAACCCTTACCCTTACCCACACCCTAACCCTAACGTTAAACCTAACCCTAACTCTAAACCTAACCCTAAACTTAACCCTAACCATTATCCTTATTATAACACTAACCCTAACCCTAAACCTAACCCTAAACTTAACCCTTACCTTTACCCTAACACTAAACCTAAACCTAACCCTAACCGTTACCCTTACCCTAACCCTAACCCTAACCCTAACCCTAACCCTTACCCTTACCCTAACCCTAACCCTAACCCTAAATCTAACGCTTACACTTACACTAACCCTAACCCTTACCCTAACCATAACTCTAACACTAACCATTACCCTTACCCTAAAACACTTAACCTAACCCTAAACCTAACCCTAACCCTAACCCTAAACCAAACCCTAACCCTAAACCTAACAATTGCCCTTACCCTAACCCTAACCCTAACCCATAACAATAACCTTAACCCTAAACTTTTTGCTTACCCTAAGCCTAACCCTAAACAGAATACTTACCCTAACCCTTACCCTAACCCTAACCCTAATACTAACCCTAACCCTTGCCCTTACCCTAACCCTAACCCTAATCCTAACCCTAACCCTTGCCCTTACCCTAACCCTAACCCTAACCCTAACCCTAAACCTAAAACTAACCCTAAAGTTAACCCTAAACCTTACCCTTAGCCTAACCCTAACCGTAACTCTAAACCTAAACCTAGCCCTAACCCTAACCCTAACCCTTACCCTAACCCTAACCCTAACCCTAAAGCTTACACTTACACTAAACCTAACCCTAATCCTTACCCTAAACCTAACCCTAAACCTAACCCTAACCCTAACACTTACCATTACCCTAACCCGAACCCTTACCCTTACCCTAACCCTAACCCTAACCCTAACCCTAACCCTAACATAACCTAACCCTAAACCTAACCCTAACCCTAACCCTAAACATAACCCTAACCTTACCCTAACCCTAACCCCTAACCCTAACACTTAACCTACCCCTAACCCTAACCCTATCCCTTACCCTAAACCTAAACCTAACTCTAACCCTAACCCTAACCCTAACCCGTACCCTAACCCTAACACTAACCCTAACCCTAACCTTAACCCAAAACCTAACCCTAACCCTAACCCTAAACCTTACCCTAACACAAACACTAACCCTACCCTTAACCCTAAATCTAACCCTAACCCTAACCTTTACCCTTACCTTAAACCTAACCCTAAACCTAACCCTAAACCTAAACTTAACCCTAATCCTAACCCTAACCCTTGCACTTACCCTAACCCTAAACCTAACCCTTACTCTAACCCTAACCTTAACCCAAACCCTTACACTTACCCTAACCCTAAAACTTAACCCTAACCCTAAGCCTAAACCTTATCCTTACCCTACACCTAACCCTAACCCTAACCCTAAACCTTACCCTTACCCTAAACCTAACACTAATCCAACCCTTACCCTTACCCTAACCCTAACCCTAACCCTAACCCTTACCCTAATCCTAACCCTAACAATAACATCTACCCTAACCCTAATCCTCACCCTTACCCTAACCCTAACCCTAACCCTAATCCTAACCCTTACCCTTACCCTAACCCTAAACCTAACCATAACCCTAACCCTAACCCTAACTCTTACCCTTTCCCTAACCCTAACCCTAACCCTAACCCTAAACCTTACCCTTACCCTGAACCTAACCCTAACCCCTAAGCTAAACCTAACCCTAACCCTAACCCTAACCATTATCCTTACCTTAACCCTAACCCAAACCTTACCCTTACCCTAACGCTAACCCTAACCCTAACACAACCCTTACCCTAACCCTAACCCTAACAATAACCGTAACCCTAACCCTAAACCTAAACCTAACCCTAAACCTTACCTTTACCCACACCCTTACCCTAACCTTAAACCTAACCCTAACTCTAACCCTAACCCCAAACTTAACCCCAAAATTTATCCTTACACTAATCCTAACCCTAACCCTAACCCTAAACCTAACCCTAACCCTAAACTTAACCCTTACCTTTACCCTAAACCTAACCCTAAACCTAACCATAACACTTACCCTTACCCTAAACCTAACCCTAACCCTAACCCTAACCTAAACTCTAACCCTTACCCTAACCATAACCTTAACCCTAATCCTAACCCTAAACCTAACCCTAACCCTTACCCTAACCCTTACCCTTACCCTTACCCTAACCCTAACCCTAACCCTAAATCTAACCCTATCCCTTACCCTTACCCTAACCTTAACTCTAACCCTAACCCTTACCCTTATCCTAACCCTACCCCTAAAACTAACCCTAACCCTAACCCTAAACCTAACTTTAACCCTTAACGTAACTCTTGCCCTTACCCTAAACCTAACCCTAAACCTAACCCTATCCATAACACTAACCCATAACCTTAACCCTAACCCTAAACTTTACCCTTACCCTAACCCTAACCCTAACCCTTATCCTTACCCTCACCCTAACCCTAAACTTAACCCATACCCTAAACCTAACTCTAACCATAACCATTACTCTAACACTTACCCTAAACCTAACCCTAACCTTAACCCTAACCCTAAATCTAACCCTTACCCTTACCCTACACCTAACCCTAACCCTAAACCTAACACACTTAACCTAACCCTAAACCTAACCCTAACCCTAACCCTAATCCTAACCCTAACCTTTACCCTTACCCCACACCTAACCCTAACCCTAAACCTAAACCTAACCCTAAACCTTACCCTTACCCTAACCCTAACCCTAACCCTAAATCTAACCCTTACCCTTACACTAACCCTAAACCTAAACCTAACCCTAACCCTTACCCTTACCTAACCTTAACTCTAACCCTAACACTTACACTTACCCTAACCCTAACCCCAACCCTTAGCCTAACCCTAAACCTAACCCTAACCCTACCCTTAACCAAACCCTAACCCTAAACCTAACAATTGCCCTTACCCTAAACCTAACCCTAATCCTAACCCTAACCCTAACCAATAACCCTAACCCTAACCCTAACCTTTATCCTTACCCTAACCTTAACCCTAACCAGAACACTTACCCTAACCTTCACCCTAACCCTAACCCTTACTCTTACCCTAACCCTAACCCTAAAGTTAACCCATACCCTAAACCTAACCCTAACCCTAAACCTTATCCTAACACTTACCTTAAACCTAACCATAACCTTAACACTTACCCTTACCCTAACCCTAACCCTAACTCTAACTCTTACCCTAATCCTAACAGTAAGCCTTACCCTAACCCTAACCCTAACTCTAACCCTAACCCTAACCCTAAACCTAACCCTAACACTTACCCTTACCCTAACGTTAACTCTAACCCTAACACTTACACTTACCCTAACCCTAACCCTAACCCATAACCTAACCCTAAACCTAACCCTAACACTAAACCAAACCCTAACCCTAAACCTAAAAATTGCCCTAACCCTAAACCTAACCCTAAACCTTACCCTTACCCACACAATAACCCTAACGTTAAACCTAACCCTAACTCTAACCCTAACCCTAAACTTAACCCTAACCCTTATCCTTATTATAACACTAACCCTAACCCTAAACCTAACCCTAAACCTAAACTTAACCCTTACCTTTACCCTAACACTAAACCTAAACCTAACCCTAACCCTTACCCTTACCTTAACCCTAACCCTAACCCTAACACTTACCCTTACCCTAACCCTAACCCTTAATCTAACCCTTACCCTTACCCTACACCTAACCCTAACCCTAAACCTAACACACTTAACCTAATCCTAAACCTAACCCTAACCCTAACCCTAATCCTAACCCTAACCTTTACCCTTACCCTACACCTAACCCTAACCCTAAACCTAACCCTAAACCTTACCCTTACCCTAACCCTAACCCTAACCCTAAATCTAACCCTTACCCTTACACTAACCCTAAACCTAAACCTAACCCTAACCCTTACCCTTACCTAACCTTAACTCTAACCCTAACACTTACACTTACCCTAACCCTAACCCCAACCCTTAACCTAACCCTAAACCTAACCCTAACCATACCCTAAACCAAACCCTAACCCTAAACCTAACAATTGCCCTTACCCTAAACCTAACCCTAATCCTAACCCTAACCCTAACCAATAACCCTAACCCTAACCCTAACCTTTATCCTTACCCTAACCTTAACCCTAACCAGAACACTTACCCTAACCTTCACCCTAACCCTAACCCTTACTCTTACCCTAACCCATACCCTAAACCTAACCCTAACCCTAAACCTTATCCTAACACTTACCTTAAACCTAACCATAAACTTAACACTTACCCTTACCCTAACCCTAACCCTAACTCTAACCCTTACCCTAATCCTAACAGTAAGCCTTACCCTAACCCTAACCCTAACTCTAACCCTAAACCTAACCCTAAACCTAACCCTAACCCTTACCCTTACCCTAACGTTAACTCTAACCCTAACACTTACACTTACCCTAACCCTAACCCTAACCCATAACCTAACCCTAAACCTAACCCTAACCCTAAACCAAACCCTAACCCTAAACCTAACAATTGCCCTAACCCTAAACCTAACCCTAACCCTTACCCTTACCCACACCCTAACCCTAACGTTAAACCTAACCCTAACTCTAAACCTAACCCTAAACTTAACCCTAACCCTTATCCTTATTATAACACTAACCCTAACCCTAAACCTAACCCTAACCCTAAACTTAACCCTTACCTTTACCCTAACACTAAACCTAAACCTAACCCCAACCCTTACCCTTACCTTAACCCTAACCCTAACCCTAACCCTTACCCTTACCCTAACCCTAACCCTAACACTAAATCTAACCCTTACTCTTACACTAACCCTAACACTACACCTAACCCTAACCCTTACCCTTACCCTAACAGTAACTCTAACCCTAACCTTCACCCTTACCCTAACCCTAACCCTAAAACTAACCCTAAACCTAACACTAACCCTAACCCTAAAAGTAACCCTAAACCTAAATCTAACCCTTGCCCTTACCCTTAACCTAACACTAACGCTAACCCTAACCCATAACCCTAACCCTAACCTTTATCCTTATCCTAACCCTAATCCTAAACCTAACCCTTACCCTAACCCTAACCCTAACCCTTAACCTAACCCTAACACTAACCCTAACCCTTACCCTTTCCCTAACCCTAAACCTAACTCTAACCCTAACCCTAACCCTAACCCTTACCCTAACTCTAACCCTAACCCTAACCCTTACCCTAACCCTAACCCTAACCTTAAACCTAACCATAACCCTAACCCTAACCCTTACCCTTACCCTAAACCTATCCCTAAACCTAACCTTAACCCTAACCCTAATCCTAAACCTTGACCTTACCCTAACCCTAACCCTAACCCTTACTCTAACCCTAACCCTAACACTTACACTTAACCTAACCCTAAATCTAACCCTAACCCTAAATCTAACCCTAATCCTAACCCTAACCCTTACCCTTACCCTACACCTAACCCTAACCCTAACCCTAACCCTAAACCTTACCCCTACCCTAAACTAACCCTAACCCTAACCCTTACCCTAATCCTAATCTAACCCTAATCTCAACCCTAACCCTAACCCTAAAATTAACCCTTACCCTTACCCTTACCCTAACCCTGACCCTAACCCTTACCCTTACACTAACCCTAACCCTAACCCTAACCCTAACCCTAAACCTTACTCCTAACCCTAAAACTAACCCTAACCCTAACCCTAGCCCTTACCCTTACCCCAACCCTAACCCTAACCCTAACCCTAACCCTAAAACTTACCCTCACCCTAATCCTAACCCTAACACTTACCCTTACCCTAAACCTAACCCTAACCTTAACCCCAACAGTTAACTTAACCCTAACACTAACCCTTAACCTAACACTTAGCCTAACCCTAACCCTAACCCTAAAACTTACCCTAACCCTAACCCTAACCCTTAACCTAACACTAACCCTAAACCTAACCCTAACCTTACCGTTACCCTAACACTAAATCTAACTCTAACACTAACCCTAACCCTAAACCTAACCCTAAACCTAACCCTAAATCTAACCCTAAACCAAAACTTAATCCTAACCCTAACCCTAACCCTTAACCTTAAACTAACCCTAAACCTAACCCTAACCTTACCCTTACCATAACCCTAACCCGAACCGTAACCCTAACCCTAACCCTAAACCTAACCCTAACCCTTACCCTTACCCACACCCTAACCCTAACCTTAAACCTATCCCTAACTTTAACCATAACCCTAAACTTAACCCTAACCCTCATCCTTACCCTAACCCTAACCCTAAAACTAACCCTAACCCTAAACTTAACCCTTACCTTTACCCTAACCCTTACCCTAAACCTAACCCTAACCCTTAACCTTACCCTAACCCTTACCCTACCCTAACCTTAACACTAACCCTAAACCAAACCCTAACCAATACCCTTACCCTAACCCTAACCCTAACCCTAAATCTAACCCTTACCCAACCCTAACTCTTACCCTTACCCTAACCCTAACCCTAACCCTAATGCTAAACCTTACCCTTACCCTGAACCTAACCCTAACCCCTAAGCTAAACCTAACCCTAACCCTAACCCTAACCCTTAGCCTTACCTTAACCCTAACCCAAACCTTAACCTTACCCTAACGCTAACCCTAACCCTAACCCTAACACAACCCTTACCCTAACCCTAACCCTAACCCTAACCGTAACCCTAACCCTAAACCTAAACCTAACCCTAAACCTTACCCTCACCCACACCCTTACCCTAACCTTAAACCTAACCCTAACTCTAACCCAAACCCCAAACTTAACCCCAACATTTATCCTTACACTAACCCTAACCCTAACCCTAACCCTAAACCTAACCCTAACCCTAAACTTAACCCTTACCTTTACCCTAAACCTAATCCTAAACCTAACCATAACACTTACCCTTACCCTAACCCTAACCCTAACCCTAACCCTAACCTAAACCTAACCCTAAACCTAACCCTATCCCTAACCCTAAACATAACCCTAACCTTACCCTAACCCTAACCCTAACCCCTAACCCTAACACTTAACCTACCCCTAACCCTAACCCTATCCCTTACCCTAACCCTAAACCTAACTTTAACCCTAACCCTAACCCTAACCCTAACCCTTACCCTAACCCTAACACTAACCCTAACCCTAACCTTAACCCTAAACCTAACCCTAACCCTAACCCTAAACCTTACCCTAACCCTAACACTAACCCTAACCCTAACCTTAACCCTAAACCTAACCCTAACCCTAACCTTTACCCTTACCCTAAACCTAACCCTAAACCTAACCCTAAACCTAACCCTAAACCTAACCTTAACCCTAACCCTAACCCTAACACTTGCCCTTACCCTAACCCTAAACCTAACCCTTACTCTAACCCTAACCTTAAACCAAACCCTTACACTTACCCTAACCCTAAACCTTAACCCTAACCCTAACCCTAAGCCTAAACCTTACCCTTACCCTACACCTAACCCTAACCCTAACACTAAACCTTACCCTTACCCTAAACCTAACACTAATCCAACCCTTACCCTTACCCTAACCCTAACCCTAACCCTAACCCTAACCCTTACCCTAATCCTAACCCTAACAATAACATCTACCCTAACACTAATCCTCACCCTTACCCTAACCTTAGCCCTAACCGTAATCCTAACCCTTACCCTTACCCTAACCCTAAACCTAACCATAACCCTAACCCTAACCCTAACTCTTACCCTTTCCCTAACCCTAACCCTAACCCTAACCCTAAACCTTACCCTTACCCTGAACCTAACCCTAACCCCTAAGCTAAACCTAACCCTAACCCTAACCCTAACCCTAACCCTAACCCTTATCCTTACCTTAACCCTAACCCAAACCTTACCCTTACCCTAACGCTAACCCTAACCCTAACACAACCCTTACCCTAACCCTAACCCTAACCCTAACCGTAACCCTAACCCTAAACCTAAACCTAACCCTAAACCTTACCCTTACCCACACCCTTACCCTAACCTTAAACCTAACCCTAACTCTAACCCTAACCCCAAACTTAACCCCAACATTTATCCTTACACTAACCCTAACCCTAACCCTAACCCTAAACCTAACCCTAACCCTAAACTTAACCCTTACCTTTACCCTAAACCTAACCCTAAACCTAACCATAACACTTACCCTTACCCTAAACCTAACCCTAACCCTAACCCTAACCCTAACCTTAACCCTAACCCTTACCCTAACCATAACCTTAACCCTAACCCTAAACCTAAACCTAACCCTAACCCTTACCCTAACCCTTACCCTTACCCTTACCCTAACCCTAACCCTAACCCTAAATCTAACCCTAACCCTTACCCTTACCCTAACCTTAACTCTAACCCTAACCCTTACCCTTATCCTAACCCTACCCCTAAAACTAACCCTAACCCTAACCCTAAACCTAACCTTAACCCTTAACGTAACCCTTGCCCTTACCCTAAACCTAACCGTAAACCTAACCCTATCCATAACACTAACCCATAACCTTAACCCTAACCCTGAACTTTACCCTTACCCTAACCCTAACCCTAACCCTTATCCTTACCCTCACACTAACCCTAAACTTAACCCATACCCTAAACCTAACTCTAACCCTAACCATTACTCTAACACTTACCCTAAACCTAACCCTAACCCTAACCCTAACCCTAACCCTAACCCTAAATCTAACCCTTACCCTTACCCTAACCCTAACCCTAACCCTAAATCTAACCCTAACCCTTACCCTTACCCTAACCTTAACTCTAACCCTAACCCTTACCCTTATCCTAACCCTACCCCTAAAACTAACCCTAACCCTAACCCTAAACCTAACCTTAACCCTTAACGTAACCCTTGCCCTTACCCTAAACCTAACCGTAAACCTAACCCTATCCATAACACTAACCCATAACCTTAACCCTAACCCTGAACTTTACCCTTACCCTAACCCTAACCCTAACCCTTATCCTTACCCTCACAGTAACCCTAAACTTAACCCATACCCTAAACCTAACTCTAACCCTAACCATTACTCTAACACTTACCCTAAACCTAACCCTAACCCTAACCCTAACCCTAACCCTAACCCTAAATCTAACCCTTACCCTTACCCTACACCTAACCCTAACCCTAAACCTAACACTTACACTTAACCTAACCCTAAACCTAACCCTAACCCTAACCCTAACCCTAATCCTAACCCTAACCTTTACCCTTACCCTACACCTAACCCTAACCCTAAACCTAACCCTAAACCTTACCCTTACCCTAACCCTAACCCTAACCCTAAATCTAACCCTTACCCTTACACTAACACTAAACCTAAACCTAACTCTAACCCTTACCCTTACCTAACCTTAACTCTAACCCTAACACTTACACTTACCCTAACCCTAACCCCAACCCTTAACCTAACCCTAAACCTAACCCTAACCCTAACCCTAAACCAAACCCTAACCCTAAACCTAACAATTGCCCTTACCCTAAACCTAACCCTAATCCTAACCCTAACCCTAACCAATAACCCTAACCCTAACCCTAACCTTTATTCTTACCCTAACCTTTACCCTAACTAGAACACTTACCCTAACCTTCACCCTAACCCTAACCCTTACTCTTACCCTAACACTAACCCTAAAGTTAACCCATACCCTAAACCTAACCCTAACCCTAAACCTTATCCTAAAACTTACCTTAAACCTAACCATAAACTTAACACTTACCCTTATCCCTAACCCTAACCCTAACTCTAACCCTTACCCTAATCCTAACAGTAAGCCTTACCCTAACCCTAACCCTAACTCTAACACTAACCCTAACCCTAAACCTAACCCTAACCCTTACCCTTACCCTAACGTTAACTCTAACCCTAACACTTACACTTACCCTAACCCTAACCCTAACCCATAACCTAACCCTAAACCTAACCCTAACCCTAAACCAAACCCTAACCCTAAACCTAACAATTGCCCTAACCCTAAACCTAACCCTAACTCTTACCCTTACCCACACCCTAACCCTAACGTTAAACCTAACCCTAACTCTAAACCTAACCCTAAACTTAACCCTAACCCTTATCCTTATTATAACACTAACCCTAACCCTAAACCTAACCCTAACCCTAAACTTAACCCTTACCTTTACCCTAACACTAAACCTAAACCTAACCCTAACCCTTACCCTTACCCTAACCCTAACCCTAACCATAACCCTTACCCTTACCCTAACCCTAACACTAAATCTAACCCTTACTCTTACACTAACCCTAACACTACACCTAACCCTAACCCTTACCCTTACCCTAACAGTAACTCTAACCCTAACCTTTACCCTTACCCTAACCCTAACCCTAAAACTAACCCTAAACCTAACACTAAACCTAACCCTAAAACTAACCCTAAACCTAAACCTAACCCTTGCCCTTACCCTTAACCTAACCCTAACGCTAACCCTAACCCATAACCCTAACCCTAACCTTTATCCTTATCCTCACCCTAATCCTAAACCTAACCCTTACCCTAACCCTAACCCTAACCCTTAACCTAACCCTAACACTAACCCTAACCCTTACCCTTACCCTAACCCTAAACCTAACTCTAACCCTAACCCTAACCCTAACCCGTACCCTAAACCTAACCCTAACCCTTACCCTTACCCTAACCCTAACCCTAACCTTAAACCTAACCGTAAACCTAACCCTAACCCTTACCCTTACCCTAAACCTAACCCTAAACCTAACCTTAACCCTAACCCTAATTCTAAACCTTGACCTTACCCTAACCCTAACCCTAACCCTAACACTAACCCTTAGTCTAACCCTAACCCTAACACTTACACTTAACCTAACCATAAACCTAACCCTAACCCTAACCCTAACCCTAATCCTATCCCTAACCCTTACCCTTACCCTACACCTAACCCTAACCCTAAACCTAACCCTAAACCTTACCCCTACCCTAACCTAACCCTAACCCTTACCCTTACCCTAAACCTAACCCTAAACCTAACCTTAACCCTAACCCTAATTCTAAACTTTGACCTTACCCTAACCCTAACCCTAACCCTAACCCTTACTCTAACCCTAACCCTAACCCTTACCCCTACCCTAACCTAACCCTAACCCTAACCCTTACCCTAATCCTAATCTAACCCTAATCTCAACCCTAACACTAACCCTAAAATTAACCCTTACCCTTACCCTTACCCTAACCCTAAACCTAACCCTTACCCTTACACTAACCCTAACCCTAACCCTAACCCTAAACCTTACCCCTAACCCTAAAACTAACCCTAACCCTAACCCTAGCCCTTACCCTTACCCCAACCCTAACCCTAACCCTAACCCTAACCCTAACACTTACCCTCACCCTACTCCTAACCCTAACGCTTACCCTTACCCTAAACCTAACCCTAACCTTAACCCCAACAGTTAACTTAACCCTAACAGTAACCCTTAACCTAACACTTAGCCTAACCCTAACCCTAACCCTAAAACTTACCCTAAACCTAACCCTAACCCTTAACCTAACACTAACCCTAAACCTAACCCTAACCTTACCGTTACACTAACCCTAAATCTAACTATAATCCTAACCCTAACCCTAAACCTAACCCTAAACCTAACCCTAACTCTAACCCTAACCCAAACCTTAATCCTAACACTAACCCTTAACCTTAAACTAACCCTAACCCTAACCTTAAACTATCCCTTACTATAACGCTAACCCGAACCGTAACCCTAACCCTCATCCTTACCCTAACCCTAACCCTAACCCTAAAACTAACCCTAACCCTAAACTTAACCCTTACCTTTACCCTAACCCTTACCCTAAACCTAATCCTAACCCTTAACCTTACCCTAACCCTTACCCTACCCTAACCTTAACACTAACCCTAAACCTAACCCTAACCCATACCCTTACCCTAACCCTAACCCTAACCCTTAATCTAACCCTTACCCTTACACTAACCCTAAACCTAACCCTAACCCTAACTCTAACCATAACACTTACACTTACCCTAAACCTAACCCTAACCCTAACCCTAAACCAAACCCTAACCCTAAACCTAACAATTGCCCTTACCCTAACCCTAACCCTAACCCTATCCCTAACCCTAACCAATAACCCTAACCCTAACCCTAACCTTTATCCTTACCCTAACCCTAACCCTAACCAGAACACATACCCTAAACTTCACCCTAACCTTAACCCTTATTCTTACCCTAACCCTAACCCTAAAGTTAACCCATACCCTAAACCTAACCCTAACCCTAAACCTTATCCTAACACTTACCTTAAACCTAACCCTAAACTTAACACTTACCCTTACCCTAACCCTAACCCTAACTCTAACCCTTACCCTAATCCTAACAGTAAGCCTTACCCTAACCCATAACCCTAACCCTAACCCTAACCTTTATCCTTACACTTACCCTAACCCTAACCAGAACACTTACCCTAACCCTCATCCTAACCATAACCCTTAACCTTATCGTAACCCTAACCCTAAACTTAACCCATACCCTAAACCTAACCCTAACCCTAACACATACAATAACACTTACCCGAAACATAACCCTAACCCTAACACTTAACCTTACCCTAACCCTAACCCTAACCCTAACCTTTACCCTAATACTAACAATAACTCTTACCCTAACCCTAACCCTAACCCTAACCCTAACCCTAACCCTTACCTTTACCCACACCCTAACCCTAACTTTAAACATAACCCTAACTCTAACCCTAACCCTAAACTTAACCCTAAAACTTATCCTTAGTATAACCCTAACCCTAACCCTAAACCTAAACCTAACCCTAACCCTAAACTTAACCCTTAACTTTACCCTAACCCTAACCCTCAACCTAACCCTAACCCTTACCCTAACCCTAACCCTAACGCTAACCCTAACACTAACCTTAACCCTAACCCTTACCCTAATCCTAACACTAACCCAAACCCTAACCCTAAACCTAACCCTAACACTAAACCTAACCATTACCCTTCCCCTAACCCTAAACCTAACACTAAATCTAACCCTTACCCTTACACTAACCCTAACCCTAACCTATACCTAACCCTTACCATTACCCTAACCATAACTCTAAACCTAACCTTTAACCTTACCCTAACCCTAACCCTAAACCTAACCCTAACCCTAACCCTAAAACTAACCCTACCCCTAAACCTAACCCTTGCCCTTACCCTAAACCTAACTCTAACCCTAACCCATAACCCTAAAGCTAAACTTTTTCCTTACCCTAACCATAACCCTAACCAGAACACTTACCCTAACCCTAACCCTAACCCTTACCCGTACCCTAACCCTAACCCTAACCTTAATCCATACCCTAAACCAAAACCTAACCCTAACCCTTACCCTAACACTTACCCTAAACCTAACTCTAACCCTAACACTTAACCTTACCCTAACCCTAGCCCTTACCCTAATCCTAACCCTAACCCTTACCCTAACCCTAACCCTAACCCTAACCCCTAACCCTAACCCTTAACCTGACCCTAACCCTAACCCTTACTCTTACCCTAACCCTAAACCTAACTCTAACCCAAACCCTAACCCTAACGCTAACCCTTACCCTAAACCTAACCCTAACCCTTACCCTAAACCTAACCCTAACCCTAACCCTAACCTTAACCCTAACCCTAACCCTAACCCTACATCATACCCTTACCGTAAACCTAACCCTAACCCTAACCATAAACCTAATCCTAACCCTAAATTTAACCCTTACCTTTACCCTAACTCTAACCCTAAACCTAACCCTAACTCTTACCCTTACCCTAACCCTAAAAGTAACCCTAACCTTAACCCTAACCATTAACCTAACCCTAACCTTAACCCTAACCCTAACCCGAAACCTAACCCTAACCCTAACCCTAACCCTTACCCTTACCCTAACCCTAACGCTAACCCTAAATCTAACCCGTACCCTTTCACTAACCCTAACCCTAAACCTAACCCTAACCCTTACCATTACCCTAACCCTAACTCTAACCCTAACCCTTACCCTTACCCTAACCCTAACCCTAAAACTAACCCTAACCCTAACCCTAAACCTAACCCTAAACCTAAACCTAACCCTTGCCCTTACCCTAAACCTAACCCTAAACCTAACCCTAACCAGAACACTTACCCTAACCCTAACCCTAACTCTAACAATAATCCTTAGCCTAACCCTAACCCTAATACTTACCCTTACCCTAACCCTAACCCTAACCCTTACCCTAACCCTAACCCTAACCCTTAACCTAACACTAACCCTAAACCTAACCCTAACCTTACCGTTACCCTAACCCTAAACCTAACTCTAACCCTAACCCTAACCCTAAACCTAACCCTAAACCTAACCCTAACCCAAACCCTAGTCCTTGCCTTAACCCTAACCCTAAAACTTACCCTTTTCATAACCCTAACCCTAACCATAAACATTACCCTAACCCTAACCCTAACCCTTACCCTAACCCTAACCCTAACCCCTAACCCTAAACCTTAACGTAACACTAACCCTAAACCTAACCCTAACCTTACCGTTACCCTAACCCTAAACCTAACTCTAACCCTAAACCCAATCCTAACAATAACCCTAACGTTAACCCTAACCCTAACCCAAACCCTTACCCTTACCCTTACCCTAACCCTAACCCTAACCGTAACCCTAACCCTAACCCTAAACCTAAACCTAAACCTAACCCTTAACCTTACCCACACCCTAATCCTAAAATTAAAGCTAGCCCTAAATCTAACCGTAACCCTAAACTTAACCCTAACCCTTATCCTTACCCTAACCATAACCCTAACAATAAAATTAACCCTTACCTATACCCTAACCCTAACCCTAAACCTAACCCTAACCCTTAACCTTTCCCTAACCCTAACCCTAACCATAACCATAACCCAAACCCTTACCCTAACCCTAACCCTAAGCCTAACCCTAAACCTAACCCTAACCCTAAACCTAACCCTAAATCTAACGCTTACACTTACACTAACCCTAACCCTAATCCTAACCCTAACCATTACCCTTACCCTAACCATAACTCTAACCCTAACCCTTACCCTTACCCTAAAACCCTTAACCTAACCCTAAACCTAACCCTAACCGTAACCCTAAACCAAACCCTAACCGTAAACCTAACAATTGCCCTTACCCTAACCCTAACCCTAACCCTAACCCATAACAATAACCTTAACCCTAACCTTTTTCCTTACCCTAAGCCTAACCCTAAACAGAACACTTATCCTAACCCGTTACCTAACCCTAACCCTAAACCTAACCCTAACCCTTGCCCTTACCCTAACCCTAACCCTAATCCTAACCCTAACCCTTGCCCTTACCCTAACCCTAACCCTAACCCTAAACCTAACCCTAACCCTAAACTTAACCCTAAACCTTACCCTTAGCCTAACACTAACCCTAACCCTAAACCTAAACCTAGCCCTAACCCTACCCCTTACCCTAACCCTAACACTTACCCTAACCCTAACACTAACCCTAAACCTAAACCTAACCCTAACCCTAAACATAACCCTTGCCCTTACCATAAACCTAACCCTAAACCTAACCAGAACACTTACCCTAACCCTAACCCTAACTCTAACAATAACCCTTAGCCTAACCCTAACCCTAATACTTACCCTTACCCTAACCCTAACCCTAACCCTTACCCTAACCCTAACCCTTAACCTAACATTAACGCTAAACCTAACCCTAACCTTACCGTTACCCTAACCCTAAACCTAATTCTAACCCTAACCCTAACCCTAAACCTAACCCTAAACCTAACCCTAACCCAAATCCTATTCCTTGCCTTAACCCTAAACCTTAACCCTAACGCTAACCCAAACCCTTACCCTTACCCTTACCCGAAACCTAACCCTAACCCCTAACACTAACCCTAAACCTAACACTAACCCTAAACCTAACCCTAACCTTACCCTAACCCTAACCCTAACCCTAACCCAAACCCTTAACCTTACCCGAACCCTAACCCTAACCCCTAACACTAACCCTTTACCTAACACTAACCCTAAACCTAACCCTAACCCTAAACCTAACCCTTGCCCTTACACTAAACCTAATCCTAAACCTTACCCTAAACCTAACCGTAACCCTAACCCTAACCCTTATCCTTACATTAACACTTACCCTAACCCTAACCCTAACCCAAACCCTTACCCTTACCCTAACCCTAACCCTAATCCTAACCTAAACCTAACCCTAAACCTAACCCTAACATTAACCCTAAACATAACCCTAACACTTACCCTAACCTTAACCCTAACCCTAACCCCCAACCCAAACACTTAACCTACCCCTAACCCTAACCCTATCCCTTACCCTAACCCTAACCATAACCCTTACCCTAACTCTAACCCTAAACCTTACCCTAACCCTAACCCTAACCCTAACCTTAACCCTAAACCTAACCCTAACCCTAACCTTTACCCTTACCCTAAACCTAACCCTAAACCTAACATTAACCCTAACCCTAACCCTAACCCTTGCACTTACCCTAACCCTAAACCTAACCCTTACTCTAACCCTAACACTAACCCGAACCCTTACACTTACCATAAACCTAAACCTTAACCTTAACCCTAACCGTGACCCTAACCCTTACCCTTTTCCTACACATAACCCTAACCCTAACCCTAAACCTTACCCTTACCCTAAACCTAACACTAATCCAACCTTACAATTACCATAACCCCAAACCTAACCCTAACCCTAACCCTTATCCTAATCCTAACCCTGACCCTAACATCTACCCTAACCATAACCCTCACCCTTACTCTAAACCTAAGCCTAACCCTAACCCTAACACTTACTCTTACCAAAACCCTAAACCTAACCCTAACCCTAAACCTAACCCTAACCCTTAACCTTTCCCTAACCCTAACCCTAACCATAACCATAACCCAAACCCTTACCCTAACCCTAACCCTAAGCCTAACCCTAAACCTAACCCTAACCCTAAACCTAACCCTAAATCTAACGCTTACACTTACACTAACCCTAACCCTAATCCTAACCCTAACCATTACCCTTACCCTAACCATAACTCTAACCCTAACCCTTACCCTTACCCTAAAACCCTTAACCTAACCCTAAACCTAACCCTAACCGTAACCCTAAACCAAACCCTAACCGTAAACCTAACAATTGCCCTTACCCTAACCCTAACCCTAACCCTAACCCATAACAATAACCTTAACCCTAACCTTTTTCCTTACCCTAAGCCTAACCCTAAACAGAACACTTATCCTAACCCGTTACCTAACCCTAACCCTAAACCTAACCCTAACCCTTGCCCTTACCCTAACCCTAACCCTAATCCTAACCCTAACCCTTGCCCTTACCCTAACCCTAACCCTAACCCTAAACCTAACCCTAACCCTAAACTTAACCCTAAACCTTACCCTTAGCCTAACACTAACCCTAACCCTAAACCTAAACCTAGCCCTAACCCTACCCCTTACCCTAACCCTAACACTTACCCTAACCCTAACACTAACCCTAAACCTAAACCTAACCCTAACCCTAAACATAACCCTTGCCCTTACCATAAACCTAACCCTAAACCTAACCAGAACACTTACCCTAACCCTAACCCTAACTCTAACAATAACCCTTAGCCTAACCCTAACCCTAATACTTACCCTTACCCTAACCCTAACCCTAACCCTTACCCTAACCCTAACCCTTAACCTAACATTAACGCTAAACCTAACCCTAACCTTACCGTTACCCTAACCCTAAACCTAATTCTAACCCTAACCCTAACCCTAAACCTAACCCTAAACCTAACCCTAACCCAAATCCTATTCCTTGCCTTAACCCTAAACCTTAACCCTAACGCTAACCCAAACCCTTACCCTTACCCTTACCCGAAACCTACCCCTAACCCCTAACACTAACCCTAAACCTAACACTAACCCTAAACCTAACCCTAACCTTACCCTAACCCTAACCCTAACCCTAACCCTAACCCAAACCCTTAACCTTACCCGAACCCTAACCCTAACCCCTAACACTAACCCTTTACCTAACACTAACCCTAAACCTAACCCTAACCCTAAACCTAACCCTTGCCCTTACACTAAACCTAATCCTAAACCTTACCCTAAACCTAACCGTAACCCTAACCCTAACCCTTATCCTTACATTAACACTTACCCTAACCCTAACCCTAACCCAAACCCTTACCCTTACCCTAACCCTAACCCTAATCCTAACCTAAACCTAACCCTAAACCTAACCCTAACATTAACCCTAAACATAACCCTAACACTTACCCTAACCTTAACCCTAACCCTAACCCCCAACCCAAACACTTAACCTACCCCTAACCCTAACCCTATCCCTTACCCTAACCCTAACCATAACCCTTACCCTAACTCTAACCCTAAACCTTACCCTAACCCTAACCCTAACCCTAACCTTAACCCTAAACCTAACCCTAACCCTAACCTTTACCCTTACCCTAAACCTAACCCTAAACCTAACATTAACCCTAACCCTAACCCTAACCCTTACACTTACCCTAACCCTAAACCTAACCCTTACTCTAACCCTAACACTAACCCGAACCCTTACACTTACCATAAACCTAAACCTTAACCTTAACCCTAACCGTGACCCTAACCCTTACCCTTTTCCTACACATAACCCTAACCCTAACCCTAAACCTTACCCTTACCCTAAACCTAACACTAATCCAACCTTACAATTACCATAACCCCAAACCTAACCCTAACCCTAACCCTTATCCTAATCCTAACCCTGACCCTAACATCTACCCTAACCATAACCCTCACCCTTACTCTAAACCTAAGCCTAACCCTAACCCTAACACTTACTCTTACCAAAACCCTAAACCTAACCATAACCCTAACCCTAACCCTAACCCTTACCCTTACCCTAACCCTAACCCTAAACCTAAACCTAAACCTTACCCTTACCCTGAACCTAACCCTAACCCTTAAGCTAAACCTAACCCTAACCGTAACCCTAACCCTAACCCTAAACCTAACCCTAACCCTTACCCACACCCTAACCCTAACCTTAAACCTAACCCTAACTCTAACCCTAACCCCAAACTTAACCCTAACACTTATGCTTTCCCTAACCCTAACCCTAACCGTAACCATAAACCTAACCCTAACCCTAAACTGAACCCTTACCTTTACCCTAACCCTAACCCTAAACCTAACCCTAACCCTTACACTTACCCTAACCCTAACCCTAACACTAACCCTAACCCTAATCCTTACCCTAACCCTAACTTTAAACCTAACCCTTACTCTAAACCTAAACCTAACCCTAACCCTAACCCTAACCCTTACCCTTACCCTAACCCTAACCATAACCCTAAATCCAACCCTTACCCTTACCCTAACCCTAAACCTAAACCTAAACCTAACCCTTACCCTTACCCTAACCCTAACTCTAAACCTAACCCTTACCCTTATCTTAACCCTAACCCTAAAACTAACCCTAACCCTAACCCTAAACCTAACCTTAACCCTAAACGTAACCCTTGCCATTACCCTAAACCTAACCCTAACCATAATCCTAAATCTAACCCTAACCATTACCCTTACCCACATGCTAACCCTAACGTTAAACCTAACCCTAAGTTTAACCCTAACCCTAAACTTAACCCTAACCCTTATCCTTATTATAACCCTAACCCTAAACCTAAACCTAACCCTAACCCTAAACTTAACCCGTACCTTTACCATAACACTAAACCTAAACCTAACCCTAACCCTTACCCTTGACATAACCTAACCCTAATCCTAACCCTAACCTTAACCCTAACCCTTACCCTAATCCTAAACCTAACCCTAACCCTAACCTTAAACCTAAGCCTAACCCTAACCCTAACCCTTACCCTAACCCTAACCCTAACACTAAATCTAACCCTTACCCTTACACTAACCCTAACCCTAAACCTAAACCTAAACCTAACCCTCACCCTAATCCTAACCCTTACTCTTACCCTAACCGTAACCCTAAACTTAACCCATACCCTAAACCTAACCCTAACCCTAACCCTTATCCTAACACTTACCCTAAACCTAACCCTAAACATAACACTTACCCTTACCCTAAACCTTACCCTAACCCTAACCCTAAAATTAACCCTTACCTTACCCTAACCGTAACCCTAAACCTACCCCTAACCCTAGCCCTAACCCTTACCCTTACCGTAACCGTAACCGTAACCCTAACCCTAACCCTAACCCTAACCCTAACCCTAACCCCTAACTCTCAAACTAATCCTAACCCTAACCCTAACCCTTACCCTTACCCTAACCCTAACCCTAACCCTAACCCTTAACCTAACAATTAACCTAACCCTAACCCTAAACCTAACACTTACCCTAAATCCAACCCTAACTCTAACAATAACCCTTACCCTAACCATAACCCTAACCCTTACCCTAACCCTAACCCTAACCCTTACCCTAACCCTAACACTAACCCTAACCCCTAACCCTAACCCTTAATCTAACACTAACCTTAAACATAACACTAACCTTACCCTTACCCTAACCCTAAACCTAACTCTAACCCTAACCCTAACGCTAACCTTAACCCTAACCCTAACCCTAACCCTTACCCTTATCCTAACCCTAACCCTAACCCTAACACTTACCTTTACCCTAAACCATACCCTAAACCTAAACCTAGCCTTAACCCTAACCCTAACCCTTACCCTTACCCTAACCCTAACCCTAAACCTAACACTAAATCTAACCCTTACTCTTACACTAACCCTAAACCTAAACCTAACCCTAACCCTTACCCTTACCCTAACCCTAACTCTAACCCTAACCATTACCCTTACCCTAACCCTAACCCTAAAACTAACCCTAACCCTAAAACTAACACTTGCCCTTACCCTTAACCTAACACTAACCCTAACGCTAACCCATAAACCTAACCCTAACCTTTATCCTTATCCTAACCCTAACCCCAACCAGAACACTTACCCTAACCCTAACCCTAACCCTAACCCTTACACTTACCCTAACCCCAACCCTAAACTTAACCATAGCCTAAACATAACCCTAACCCTAACCCTTACCCTAACACTTACCCTAAACCTAACCCTAACCCTAACACTTACCCTAACCCTAACCCTAAACCTTACCCTAATCCTAACCCTACCCATTACCCTAACCTTAACCCGAACCCTAACCCTTACGCTTACCCTAACAATAAACCTAACATTAACTCTAACCCTAAACCTAACCCTTACCCTTATCCTAACCCTTACCCTAACCCTAACCCTAACCCTAAAACTTACCCTTACCCTAAACCTTACCCTAACCCTTACCCTAAACCTAACCCTAACCCTAACCTTACCCTTACCTTAACCCTAACCCTGAGCCTAACCCTTACCCTTACCCTAATGCTAACCCTAACCCTAACCCTACAGCTAACCGTAACCCTTACCCTTACCCTACCCCTAACCCTAACCTTAACACCAACCCTAAACCTAACCCTAACCGTAACCCTAAACCTTACCCTTAACCTAATCCTACCCTAAACCTAACCCTAACCCTAAACCTAACCCTTACACTAACCCAAACCCTAATCCTAAACCTAACACTTACCCTTACCCTAACCCTAACCCTAAACCTAAACCTAACCTTAACCCTAACCTTAACCCTAACCCTTAAACTTACCTTAACCCTAACCCTAACCCTAACCCTAAACCTAACCTTAACCCTAACCCTAACCCTAACCCTTACCCTTAGCCTAACCCTAACCCAAAACCTAACTCTAACCCTTACCTTACGCTCACCCTAACCCTAACCCTAACCCTAACCCTACCACTTACCCTAATCCTAACCCTAACCCTAAACTCAACCCTAACTCTAACCCTAACCCTAAACCTAACCCTTTCCCTTACCCTAAACCTAACCCTAAAATTAACCCTAAACCTAACCCTAACCTTACCCTTACCATAACCGTAACCCTAACCCTAACCCTAACCCTAACCCTAACCCTAACCCTAACCCTAACCCTTACCCTTACCCTAACCCTAACCCTAACCCTAACACTTACCCTCATCCTAACCCTAACCCTAACCCTTACCCTTACCCTAACCCTAAACTTAAGCCCAACCCTAAACCTAAACCTAACGCTAACTCTTAACCTAACACTTACCCTAACCCTAACGCTAACCCTAACAGTTAAACTAACCCTAACCCTAACTCTAAAAATAACCCTTACCCTAACCCTAACCTTCACACTTACCCTTACCCTAACCCTAACCCTAACCCTACCCCTTACCCTAACCCTAACTCTTACCCTAACCCTAACCCCTAACCATAACCCTTAACCTAACAATAACCGTAAACCTAAACCTAACCTTACCCTTACCCTAACCCTAATCCTAAACCTAACCCTAACCCTAAACCTCACCGTAACCCTAACCCTAACACTAACCGTAATTCTTACCGTTACCCTAACCCTAACCCGAAACCTAACACTAACACTAACCCTAACCCTAACCCTAACCTTTACCCTGCCCTAACGCTAACCCTAACCCTAACAACTAAGCCAAACCCTAACCCTAAACCTAACCCTTACCCTTTTCGTAACCCTAACACTAACCCTAACACTTACCCTTACCCTAAACCCTACCCAAACCTAACGCTAACCCTAACCATTACCCTAACCCTAACCCTAACACTTACCCTTAACCTCACACTAAACCTAACCTTAACTCTAACCCTAACTCTAACCCTTACCCTTAACCTAACCATAACCATAACCCTAACCCTAAACCTTACCCTTACCCTAAACCTAACCCTAACCATTACCCTAAACCTAACCCTAACCCTAACCCCTACCATTACCTTAACCCTAACCCTAACCCAACCTTTACCCTAATGCTAACCTTAACCCTAATCCTAACCCTAACCCTTACCCTTACCCTAACCCTAACCCTAACATTAACCCCAACCCTAACCGTAAACCTAACCCTAACCCTAACCCTAACCCTTACCCTAACCCAAACCCTAATCCTAACCCCAACCCTTACCTTTACCCTAACCCTTACCCTTACACTAACCCTAACCCTAAACATAAACCTAACCGTAACCCTAACCCTTACCCTTAGCCTAATCCTAACCCTAAACCTAACCCTAACCCTTACTCTTACTTCACCCTAACCCTAACCTTAACCCTAACCCTAACACTACCCCTAACCCTAACCTTAACACTAACCCTTATCCTTACCCTAACCCTAAAACTACCCCTAACCAAAAAACTAACCCTAACCCTAAACTAACCCTTACCCTTACCCTAACCCTAAACCTAACCCTAACCCTAACCGTAACACCTAAGCCTATCCCTAACCCTAACGCTAACCCTTACCCTTATCCTAACACTAACTCTAACCCTAACACTTACACTTACCCTAACCCTAAACCTAACCTTAACCCTAACCCTAACCTAACCCTTACCCTTACCCTAACCCTAACCCTAACCCTAACCCTAACCCTAACCCTAACTCTAAACCTTACCCCTACTCTAACCCTAACCCTAACCCTTGCCCTAAACCTAACCCTAACCGTAACCCTAACCCTTACCCTTACCTTAATCCAATCCCTAACCCATATCCTTACCCTAAACCTAACACTAACTCTAACACTAACCCTACCCTAAACCTAAACATAACCCTTGTCCTTACCTTAACCCTATCCCTAAACTTAACCCTAACCCTAGCACATACCCTTACCCTTACCCTAACATTAACTTTAACCCTAACACTTACCCTTACTCTAACCCTAATCCTAACCCTTAACCTTACCCTTACCCTAACCATAAACCTTACCCTAACCCTAACTCTAACCCTTACACTTACCCTTAGCCTAAGCCTAACCCTAACCCTCACCCTTTCACTAAACCTAACCCTAACCCTAAACCTAACCCTAACCCTTAACCTTAACTTAACCCTAACCCTAACCATAACCCTACCCCTAGGACATACCCTTACCCTAACCCTAACCCTAACGGTAACCCTAAACCTAACCATAAACCTAACCCTAACCCTAACAATAACCCTTACCCTTACCCTAACTCGAATCCTAACCCTAACCGTAACCCTAAGCCTTACCCTAACCCTAACCATAACCCTAACCCTAAAACCTAACCCTAAGGCTTAACCTAAACCTAACCCTAACCCTAACCTTTACCCTTACTCTAACACTAAACCTAACTCGAACCCTAAACCTAACCCTGACCCTAAGCCTAACCCTTACCTTAACCCTAACCCTAACCCGAAACATAACCCTAAACCTAACCCTAAACTTAACCCTAAACCTAACCCTAACCCTAACCCTTACCCTTACACTAACCCTAACCCGAAACCTAACCCTAACCCTAGTCCTAACCCTAAACTTAAACCCAACCCTAACCCTAACCCTTACCCTTACACTAACCCTAACCCGAAACCTAACCCTAACCCTAGTCCTAACCCTAAACTTAAACCCAACCCTAACCCTAAACCTTGCCCTTACCCTAACCATAACAATGAACCTAACACTAACCCTAACGCTAACCCTTAACCTTACCCAAACACTAACCCTAAACCTAACTCTAACCCTAACCCTAACCCTAACTCTAACCCTTACCCTAACCATAACACTAACCCTTACCCTAACCCTAACCCTAATCCTAAACTTAACCCTAACCCTAATCCTAACCCTAATCTTACCCTTACCCTAAACCTAACCCGAAACCTAACTCTAAACCTAACCTTAACCCTAACCCTAACCCTAACACTTGCCCTTACCCTATCCCTAACCGTAACACTTACTCTAACCCTAACAGTAACCCTAACCCTTACACTTACCCTAACCCTAACCCTAACCCTTACCCTTACCCTACACCTAAACCTATCCCTAACCCTAACCCTAACACTAACCTCCACCCTAACCCTAACCCTAACCCTAAAATTAACCCTTACCTTACCCTAACCCTAACCCTAAAACAAACCCTAATCCTAACCCTAAACCTTACCCTTACCCTAACCCTAAACCTTACCCTAACCCTAACCCTTAACCTTAATTTAACCCTAACCCTAACCATAAACCTAGCCCTAGGACATACCCTTACCCTAACCCTAACCCTAACGGTAACCCTAAACCTAACCATAAACCTAACCCTAACCCTAACAATAACCCTTACCCTAACCCTAACCTTAACCCCAACACTACACCTAACCCTAACCCTTACCTTTACCCTAACCCTAACCCTAACCCTAACCCTTACCCTAACCCTAACCCTAATCCTAACACTAATCCTTACTCTTACCCTAACCCTAACTCTAAAACTAATCATAACCTTAACCTTAACTGTAACCCTTACCCTTACCCTAACTCGAATCCTAACCCTAACCGTAACCCTAAGCCTTACCCTAACCCTAACCCTAACCCTAACCCTAAAACCTAACCCTAAAGCTTAACCTAAACCTAACACTAACCCTAACCTTTACCCTTACTCTAACACTAAACCTAACTCGAATCCTAAAACTAACCCTGACCCTAAGCCTAACCCTTACCTTAACCCTAACCCTAACCCGAAACATAACCCTAAACCTAACCCTAAACTTAACCCTAAACCTAACGCTAACCCTAACCCTTACCCTTACACTAACCCTAACCCGAAACCTAACCCTAACCCTAGCCCTAACCCTAAACTTAAACCCAACCCTAACCCTAAACCTTGCCCTTACCCAAACCATAACAATGAACCTAACACTAACCCTAACACTAACCCTTAACCTTACCCAAACACTAACCCTAAACCTAACTCTAACCCTAACCCTAACCCTAACTCTAACCCTTACCCTAACCATAACACTAACCCTTACCCTAACCCTAACCCTAAACTTAACCTTAACCCTAACCCTAATCCTAACCCTAACCTTACCCTTACCCTAAACCTAACCCGAAAGCTAACTCTAAACCTAACCTTAACCCTAAACCTAACCCTAACACTTGCCCTTACCCTATCCCTAACCGTAACACTTACT
Organism: Megascapheus bottae; assembly: GCA_024803745.1. NCBI lineage: Eukaryota > Metazoa > Chordata > Mammalia > Rodentia > Geomyidae > Megascapheus > Megascapheus bottae. The sequence continues at coordinate 98,633 of JANJXV010000370.1, read as the reverse complement.
CTAAACCTAACCCTAACCCTAACCCTTACACTTACCCTAACCCTAACCCTAACCCTTACCCTTATCCTACACCTAAACCTAACCCTAACCCTAACCCTAACACTAACCTCCACCCTAACCCTAACCCTAACCCTAAAATTAACCCTTACCTTACCCTAACCCTAACCCTAAAACAAACCCTAATCCTAACCCTAAACCTTACCCTTACCGTAACCCTAACCCTAAACCTAACCCTAACGCTAACCCTAACCCTAAACCCTACACTAAAACTAATCCTAACCCTAACACTAACCCTTACCCTAAACCTAACCCTAACCCTAACCCTAACCCTTACCATAACACGTACCCTCACCCTATTCCTAACCCTAACCCTTACCCTTATCCTAACCCTAAACCTAACCTTAAACCCACCCCTAAACCTAACCCTAACCCTAACCCTTAACCTAACACATACCCTAAACCTAACCCTAACCCTAACACTTACACTAACCCTAACCCTAACTCTAAAATAACCCTTACCCTAACCCTAACCATAACACTAACCCTTACCCTAACAATAAATCTAAACCTAACCCTTACCCTAACCCCAACCCTAACCCTTACCCTAACCCTAACCCAAACACTAACCCCTAACCCTAACACTTAACCTAACACTAACCCTAAACCTAACGCTACCCTTACCCTTACCCTAACCCTAAACCTAACTCTAACCCTAACCCTAACCCTAACCCTAAACTTAAGGCTCACTTTTACCCTAACCCTAAAACTTATCCTTACCCTTACCCTAACCCTAACCCTAACCCTAAACCTAACCCTAACCCTAACCCTAACCCTAACCTTAACCCTAACATTAACCCTAATCCTTACCCTTACCCTAACCCTAACCCTAAACCTAACACTAACCCTAACCCTAACCCTAACCCTTACCCTACCATAACCCTAACCCTAACCCTAAACCTAACCCCTAAGCCTAAGCCTAACCCTAACCCTAACTCTAACCCTTAACTTTATCCTAACCCTAACCCGAACCCTAACACTTACCAGTACCGGAAACCCTACCCTAACCCTCACGCTAACCCTAACCATTACATTAACCTAAACTTAACCCTAACCCTTACCCTTACCCTAACACTTAACCTAACCTTAACTCTAACCCTAACTCTAACCCTAACCCTTATCCTAACCCTAACCCTAACCCTCTCCCTAAACGTTACCCTTACCCTAAACCTAACCCTAACCCTTATCCTAAAACTAACCCTAACACTAACCCTTACCCTTACCTTAAAACTAACCCTAACCCTAACCCTAAACCTTACCCTTACCCTAATGCTAACCCTAACCCTAACCCTAACCCTTACCCTTACCCTACCCCTAACCCTAACCTTAAGCCCAACCCTAAACCTAACCCTAACAGTAACCCTAACCCTTACCCTTACCCTAACCCTAACCCTAACCCTAACCCTAACCCTAACCCAAACACTAATCTTAAACCTAACCCTTACCCTTACGCTAACCCTAACTCTAAACCTAAACCTAACCCTAAACCTAACCTTGACCCTAACCCTTACCCTTACCCTAACCCTAACCCTAACCCTAAACCTAACCCTAACCCTAAACATAATCCTGACCCTTAGCCTAACCCTAACCCAAAACCTAACCCTAACCCTTACCCTTACCCTCACCCTAATCCTAACACTAACCCTAAACCTAAACCTAACCGAAACCACTAAGCCTAACCATACTCCTAAGGCTAACCCTTACCCTTATCCTAACCCTAAACCTAACTCTAACCCTATACCTAACCCTAAACCTAAGCCTAACCCTTACCCTAACCCTAACCCTAACCCTTACCCTAACCCTAACCCTAACCGTAACCTTAACCCTAACCCTAACCCTAACCCTAACTCTTACCCTTACCCTAACCCAACCCTAAACCTAACCCTAACCCTAAATCTAACCATAACCTTAACCCTAACCCTAAACCTAACACATGCCTTTACCCTAACCCTAACAATAAACTTAACACTAACCCTAACCCTAACACTAACCCTAACGCTAACCCATACCCTTAACCCGAACAATAACCCTAAACCTAATTATAACTCTATCCCTAACCCCTAACCCTAACCCTAAACCTAACCCTTAAACTTATTCTAACCCTAACCCTAACCCTAACACTTACCCTTACCCTAACCCCTACCCTAACCCTATCCCTAAACCTAAACCTTACCCTAACCCTAACCCTAACCCTAACCCTTACCCTTACCCAAACCCTAACCTTAGCCCTAAACCTTACCCTTACCCAAACCCTAAATCTAACCCTAACCCTAACCCAAACCCTTACCCTTACCCTAACCCTAACCCTAACCCTAACCCTAAACCCTACCCTTACACTAAACCTAACCCTAACCCTTACCCTAACCTAACCCTGACCCTAACCCTAACGCTTACCGTTACCGTATCCCTAACCCTAACCCTAAACCTTACCCTTACCCTAACACTTACCCTAACCCTAGCCCTAACCCTTACCTTTACCTAACCCTAACCCTAACCTTACACCCAACCCTAAACCTAACCCTAATCCTAACCCTAACACTTACCCTAAACCTAAACCTAAACCTAACACTAACCCTAACACTTACCATTACCCTAACCGTAACCCTAACCCTAACCTTATCCTAACCATAATCCTAACCCTAACCTTTACCCTTATCCTATCCCTAACTGTAACCCTAACACTTACCCTAACCCTAACACCTAAACCTAACCCTAACCCTAACCCTAACGCTAACCCTAACCCTAACCCTTACCCTTATCCTAAAACTAACAGTAACCCTAACACTTACCCTTACCCTAACCCCTACCCTAACCCTAACACTAACACTAACACTTACCCTTACCCTTACCCTTACCCTAACCCTAACCCTAACCCTAAATCTAACCCTTACCCTTACCCTAACCCTAAACTCTAACCCTAACATTTAACCTTACCCTCACCCTAACCCTAACCCTAGCCCTAAACCTAACCATAACCCCTAAGCCTAACCCTACCCCTAACGCTAACCCTTACCCTTATCCTAACCCTAAACCTAAATCTAACCTTAAACCTAACCCTAACCCTAAGCCTAACCCTTACCATAACCCTAAACCTAACCCTTACCCTAACCCTAACAATAACCCTAAACTTAACCCTAATCCTAACCCTAACCCTAACTCTTAAGCTTACCCTAACCCAACCCTAAACCTAACCCTAACCCTAAATCTAACCATAACCTTTACCCTAACCCTAACCCTAACACTTGCGTTTCCCCTAACCCTAACAATAAATTTAACACTAACCCTAACCCTAACACTAACGCTAACGCTAACCCTTACCCTTACCCTAACACTAACCCTAAACCTAACCATAACTCTAACCCTAACCCCTAACCCTAACCCTAACCCTAACCTTACCCTTATTCTAACCCTAACCCTAACCCTAACAATTACCCTAACCCTAACCCCAACCCTAACCCTATCCCTAACCCTAAACCTTACCCTAACCCTAACCCTAACCCTAACCCTTACCCTTACCCTAACCCTAAACTTAACCCTAACCCTTACCCTTACCCTAACCCTAAACCTAACCCTAATCCTAACCCTTACCCTTGCCCTAACTCTAACCCTAACCCTAAACCTTACCCTTACACTAAACCTAACCCTAACCCTTACCCTAACCTAACCCTGACCCTAACCCTAACCCTTACCCTTACCGTATCCCTAAGCCTAACCCTAAACCTTACCCTTACCGTAACACTTACCCTAACCCTAACCCTAACCCTTACCCTTACCCTAACCCTAACCCTAACCTTACACCCAACCCTAAACCTAACCCTAATCCTAACCCTAACACTTACCCTAAACCTAACCCTAAACCTAACACTAACCCTAACACTTACCCTTACCCTAACCCTAAACCTAACCCAAACCTTATCCTAACCATAACCCTAACCCTAACCCTTACCCTTATCCTAACCCTAACTGTAACCCTAACACTTACCCTAACCCTAACCCCTAACCCTAAACCTAACCCTAACCCTAACGCTAACACTAACCCTAACCCTTACCCTTTTCCTAAACCTAACAGTAACCCTAACACTTACTCTTACTCTAACCCCTACCCTAACCCTAACCCTAACACTAACACTTACCCTTACCCTTATGCTAAACCTAACCCTAACCCTAATTCTAACCCTTATCCTTACACTAACCCTAACCCTAAACCTAACCCTAACCCTTACCCTAAACCTAACCCTAACCCTAAACATAACCCTTACCCTAACCCTAACCTTAACCCCAACACTAACCCTAACCCTAACACTTACCCTAACCCTAACCCTAACCCTAACCTTTACCCTTACCCTGACCCAAACCCTAATCTTAACCCCAACCCTAAACCTAATCCTAACCCTAACCCTAACCGTTACCCTAACCCTAACCCTAACCGTAACACTAACACTTACCCTTACCCTAACCCTAATCCTAACTCTAACCCTTATCCTAACCCTAACCCTAACCCTAATCCTAACTCTTAACCTAACCCTAACACTAACCCTAACCCCTATACCTAACCCTTACCCTAACCCTAACCCTAACACTAACACTAACCCTAACACCTAACACTCACCCTAACAATACCACTAACCCCTAACCCTAACCTAACTCTAACCCTTACCCTTATCCTAACCCGAACCTAACTCTAACACATACCCTTACCCTAATCTCTACCCTAACCCTAAACCTAACCCTTACCTTCACCCTAACCCTAACCCTAACCCTTACTCTTACCCTAACCCTAAACCTAACCATAACCCTAACCCTTCCCCTTACCGTAAACCTAACCCTAACCCTAACCCTTACCCTTACGCTTACCTTAACCTTAACCCTAACCCTAACCCTTACCGTTACCCTAACGCTAAACCTAACCCTTAACCTAACTCTAACCCTAAACCTAACACATACCCTTACCCTAACCCTAACCCTAAACCTAACTGCAAGCCTAACCATAACCCTAAACCTAACCCTAACCCTTACCCTCACCCTAACCCTAACCTTAAACCTAACCCTAACTCTAACCCTAACCCTAAACTTAACCCTAACCCTTATCCTTACCCTAACCCTAACCCTAAACCTAAACCTAACCCTAACGCTAAATTAACCCTTACCTTTACCCTAAACCTAAACCTAAACCTAACCCTAACCCTTACCATTACCCTAACCCTAACACTAACCCAAACCCTAAACTTAACCCTAATCCTTACCCTAACCTTAACCCTAATCCTAACCATAAACCTAACCCTAAACCTAACCCTAACCCTTACCCTTACCCTAACCCTAATCCTAACGCTAAATCTAACCCTTACCCTTACACTAACCCTAACGCTAAACCGAACCCTAAACCTTACCCTTACCCTAACCCTAACTCTAACCCTAAGAGTTACCACACCCTAACCCTAACCCTAAACCTAACCCTAACCCTAAACCTAAACCTTGCCCTTGCCCTAAAACTAACCTTAAACCTAACCCTAACCCTAACCCTAACTCATAACTGTTACCCTAACCCTAACCCTAACCCTTAGCCTTAACTTAACCCTAACCCTAAACTTAACCCATACCCTAAACCTAACCCTAATCCTAACCCTTACCCTAACACTTACCCTAAAACTAACCCTAACCCTAACACTTACCCTTGCCCTAATCCTAATCCTAACCCTAACCCTTACCCTAATCCTAAACCTAACCCTTACCTTACCCTAACCTAAACCTAACTCTAACCCTAAATCTAACCCTAAACCTAACCCTTACCCTAAACCTAAACCTAACCCTTACCCTAACCCTAACCCTAACCCTAACCCAAACCTTAACCCTAACCGTAACCCAAATCCTAACCCTTACCCTACTCTAAGCCTAACCCTAAACCTAACACTAAACCTAACCCTAAACCTAAACTTAACCCTAACCCTAACCCTAAATATTGCCCTTACCCTAACCCTAACACTGAACCTTACACTAACCCTAACCCTAACCCTAACCCTTACACTTACCCTAACCCTAAACCTAACCCTAACCCTAACACTAACCCTAACTTTTACCC
>JANJXV010000370.1:82500-87500 GCA_024803745.1 Megascapheus bottae | reverse complement strand
ACCCTAACCCTAACCCTAACCTTTATCCTTACCCTAACCCTAACCCTAACCAGAACACTTACCCTAAACTTCACCCTAACCTTAACCCTTATCCTTACCCTAACCCTAACCCTAAAGTTAACCCATACCCTAAACCTAACCCTAACCCTAACTCTAACCCTTACCCTAATCCTAACAGTAAGCCTTACCCTAACCCATAACCCTAAACCTAACCCTAACCTTTATCCTTACACTTACCCTAACCCTAACCAGAACACTTACCCTAACCCTCATCCTAACCCTAACCCTTAACCTTATCGTAACCCTAACCCTAAACTTAACCCATACCCTAAACCTAACCCTAACCCTAACACATACAATAACACTTACCCGAAACCTAACCCTAACCCTAACACTTAACCTTACCCTAAACCTAACCCTAACCCTAACCTTTACCCTAATACTAACAGTAACTCTTACCCTAACCCTAACCCTAACCCTAACCCTTACCTTTACCCACACCCTAACCCTAACTTTAAACTTAACCCTAACTCTAACCCTAACCCTAAACTTAACCCTAAAACTTATCCTTATTATAACCCTAACCCTAACCCTAACCCTAAACCTAACCCTAACCCTAAACTTAACCCTTACCTTTACCCTAACCCTAACCCTCAACCTAACCCTAAACCTTACCCTTACCCTAACCCTAACCCTAACCCTAACCCTAACACTAACCTTAACCCTAACCCTTACCCTAATCCTAACACTAACCCAAACCCTAACCCTAAACCTAACCCTAACACTAAACCTAACCATTACCCTTCCCCTAACCCTAAACCTAACACTAAATCTAACCCTTACCCTTACACTAACCCTAACCCTAACCTATACCTAACCCTTACCATTATCCTAACCATAACTCTAAACCTAACCTTTAACCTTACCCTAACCCTAACTCTAAACCTAACCCTAACCCTAACCCTAAAACTAACCCTACCCCTAAACCTAACCCTTGCCCTTACCCTAAACCTAACCCTAACCCTAACCCATAACCTTAAAGCTAACCTTTTTCCTTACCCTAACCATAAGCCTAAACAGAACACTTACCCTAACCCTAACCCTAACCCTAACCCTTACCCTTACCCTAACCCTAGCCCTAACCTTAACCCATACCCTAAACCAAACCCTAACCCTAACCCTTACCCTAACACTTACCCTAAACCTAACTCTAAACCTAACACTTAACCTTACCCTAACCCTAGCCCTTACCCTAGTCCTAACCCTAACCCTTACCCTAACCCTAACCCTAACCCTAACCCCTAACCCTAACCCTTAACCTAACCCTAACCCTAACCCTTACTCTTACCCTAACCCTAACCATTACCCTAACCCTAACCCTAACCCTTACCCTAACCCTAACCCCTAACCCTAACCCTTAACCTAACACTAACCCTAAACCTAACCCTAACCTTATCGTTACCCTAACCCTAAACCTAACTCTAACCCTAAACCCAATCCTAACAATAACCCTAACCTTAACCCTAACCCTAACCCAAACCCTTACCCTTACCCGAACCCTAACCCTAACCCCTAACACTAACCCTTAACCTAACACTAACCCTAACCCTAACCCTAAACTTACCCTTACCCTAACCCTAACCCTAACCGTAAACCTAACCCTAACCCTAACCCTAAACCTAAACCTAACCCTTAACCTTACCCACACCCTAACCCTAAAATTAAAGCTAGCCCTAAATCTAACCGTAACCCTAAACTTAACCCTAACCCTTATCCTTACCCTAACCATAACCCTAACAATAAAATTAACCCTTACCTATACCCTAACACTAACCCTAAACCTAACCCTAACCCTTAACCTTTCCCTAACCTAACCCTAACCCTAACCCTAAACATAACCCAAACCCTTACCCTAACCCTAACCCTAAGCCTAACCCTAAACCTAACCCTAACCCTAAACCTAACCCTAACCATAACCATAACCCAAACCCTTACCCTAACCCTAACCCTAAGCCTAACCCTAAACCTAACCCTAACCCTAAACCTAACCCTAAATCTAACGCTTACACTTACACTAACCCTAACCCTAATCCTAACCCTAACCCTTACCCTTACCCTAACCATAACTCTAACCCTAACCCTTCCCCTTACCCTAAAATCCTTAACCTAACCCTAAACCTAACCCTAACCCTAACCCTAAACCAAACCCTAACCGTAAACCTAACAATTGCCCTTACCCTAACCCTAACCCTAACTCTAACCCATAACAATAACCTTAACCCTAACCTTTTTCCTTACCCTAAGCCTAACCCTAAACAGAACACTTATCCTAACCCTTTACCTAACCCTAACCCTAATCCTAACCCTAACCCTTGCCCTACCCTAACCCTAACCCTAATCCTAACCCTAACCCTTGCCCTTACCCTAACCCTAACCCTAACCCTAAACCTAACCCTAACCCTAAACTTAACCCTAACCCTTACCCTTAGGCTAACACTAACCCTAACCCTAAACCTAAACCTAGCCCTAATCCTAACCCTTACCCTAACCCTAACACTTACCCTAACCCTAACACTAACCCTAACCCTAAACCTAATCCTAACCCTAAACCTAACCCTTGCCCTTACCATAAACCTAACCCTAAACCTAACCAGAACACTTACCCTAACCCTAACTCTAACTCTAAAAATAACCCTTAGCCTAACCCTAACCCTAATACTTGACCTTACCCTAACCCTAACCCTAACCCTTACCCTAACCCTAACCCTTAACCTAACATTAACCCTAAACCTAACCGTAACCTTACCGTTACCCTAACCCTAAACCTAATTCTAACCCTAACTCTAACCCTAAACCTAACCCTAAACCTAACCCTAACCCAAATCCTAGTCCTTGCCTTAACCCTAACCCTAAAACTTACCCTTTCCCTAACACTAACCCTAACCCTAACTATTATCCTAACCCTAAACCTAACCCTTACCCTAACCCTAACCGTAACCCAAACCCGTAACCCTAACCCTTAACCTAACCCTAAACCTAACCTTAATCTTACCGTTACCCTAACCCTAAACCTAACTCCAACCCTAAACCCAATCCTAACAATAACCCTAACCTTAACCCTAACGCTAACCCAAACCCTTACCCTTACCCTTACCCGAAACCTAACTCTAACCCCTAACACTAACCCTTAACCTAACACTAACCCTAAACCTAACCCTAACCTTACCCTTACCCTAACCCTAACCCTAACCCTAACCCAAACCCTTACCCTTACCCGAACCCTAACCCTAACCCCTAACACTAACCCTTTACCTAACACTAACCCTAAACCTAACCCTAACCCTAAACCTAACCCTTGCCCTTACACTAAACCTAATCCTAAACCTTACCCTAAACCTAACCGTAACCCTAACCCTAACCCTTACCCTTACATTAACACTTACCCTAACCCTAACCCTAACCCAAACCCTTACCCTTACACTAACCCTAACCCTAAACCTAACCTAAACCTAAACCTAAACCTAACCCTAACATTATCCCTAAACATAACCCTAACACTTACCCTAACCCTAACCCTAACCCTAACCCCCAACCCAAACACTTAACCTACCCCTAACCCTAACCCTATCCCTTACCCTAACCCTAACCATAACCCTTACCCTAACTCTAACCCTAAACCTTACCCTAACCCTAACCCTAACCCTAACCTTAACCCTAAACCTAACCCTAACCCTAAACTTTACCCTTACCCTAAACCTAACCCTAAAGCTAACATTAACCCTAACCCTAACCCTAACCCTTGCACTTACCCTAACCCTAAACCTAACCCTTACTCTAACCCTAACCCTAACCCTAACCCTTACACTTACCATAACCCTAAACCTTAACCTTAACCCTAACCGTGACCCTAACCCTTACCCTTTTCCTACACATAACCCTAACCCTAACCCTAAACCTTACCCTTACCCTAATCCTAACCCTAACCCTAACATCTACCCTAACCATAACCCTCACCCTAACCCTAACCCTAACCCTAACCCTAACCCTAACCCTTATCCTAATCCTAACCCTAACCCTAACATCTACCCTAACCATAACCCTCACCCTTACTCTAACCCTAACCCTAACCCTAACCCTAACACTTACTCTTACCATAACCCTAAACCTAACCATAACCCTAACCCTAACCCTAACCCTAACCCTTACCCTTACCCTAACCCTAACCCTAAACCTGAACCTAAACCTTACCCTTACCCTGAACCTAACCCTAACCCTTAAGCTAAACCTAACCCTAACCCTAACCCTAATACTTACCCTTACCTTAACCGTAACCCTAAGCCTCACCCTAACCCTAACCGTAACCCTAACCCTAACCCTAAACCTAACCCTAACCCTTACCCACACCCTAACCCTAACCTTAAACCAAACCCTAACTCTAACCCTAACCCCAAACTTAACCATAACACTTATGCTTACCCTAACCCTAACCCTAACCGTAACCATAAACCTAACCCTAACCCTAAACTGAACCCTTACCTTTACCCTAACCTTAACCCTAAACCTAACCCTAACCCTTACACTAACCCTAACCCTAAACCTAAACCTAAACCTAACCCTTACCCTTACCCTAACCCTAACTCTAAACCTAACCCTTACCCTTATCTTAACCCTAAACCTAAAACTAACCCTAACCCTAACCCTAAAACTAAACTTAACCCTAAACGTAACCCTTGCCATTACCCTAAACCTAAACCTAACCATAACCCCAAATCTAACCGTAACCATTACCCTTACCCACATGCTAACCCTAACGTTAAACCTAACCCTAAGTTTAACCCTAACCCTAAACTTAACCCTAACCCTTATCCTTATTATAACCCTAACCCTAAACCTAAACCTAAACCTAACCCTAAACTTAACCCGTACCTGTACCCTAACACTAAAACTAAACCTAACCCTAACCTTACCCTTGACCTAACCTAACCCTAATCCTATCTCTA
>JANJXV010000370.1:70000-80000 GCA_024803745.1 Megascapheus bottae | reverse complement strand
ACCCTAACCCTAACCCTAACCCTACCCCTTACCCTAACCCTAACTCTTACCCTAACCCTAGCCCCTAAGCATAACCCTTAACCTAACAATAACCGTAATCCTAACCCTAACCTTACCCTTACCCTAACCCTAATCCTAAACCTAACCCTAACCCTAAACCTCACCGTAACCCTAACCCTAACCCTAACCGTAATTCTTACCGTTACCCTAACCCTAACCCGAAACCTAACACTAACACTAACCCTAACCCTAAATCTAACCCTTACCCTGCCCTAACGCTAACCCTAACCCTAACAACTAAGCCAAACCCTAACCCTAAACCTAACCCTTACCCTTTTCGTAACCCTAACACTAACCCTAACACTTACCCTTACCCTAAACCCTACCCAAACCTAACGCTAACCCTAACCATTACCCTAACCCTAACCCTAACACTTACCCTTAACCTCACACTAAACCTAACCTTAACTCTAACCCTAACTCTAACCCTTACCCTTAACCTAACCATAACCATAACCCTAACCCTAAACCTTACCCTTACCCTAAACCTAACCCTAACCATTACCCTAAACCTAACCCTAACCCTAACCCCTACCATTACCTTAACCCTAACCCTAACCCAACCTTTACCCTAATGCTAACCCTAACCCTAATCCTAACCCTAACCCTTACCCTTACCCTAACCCTAATCCTAACCTTAACCCCAACCCTAAACCTAACCCTAACCCTAACCCTAACCCTTACCCTTACCCTAACCCTAACCGTAAACCTAACCCTAACCCTAACCCTAACTCTAACCCTAACCCTTACCCTAACCCAAACCCTAATCCTAACCCCAACCCTTACCTTTACCCTAACCCTTACCCTTACACTAACCCTAACCCTAAACATAAACCTAACCATAACCCTAACCCTTACCCTTAGCCTAATCCTAACCCTAACCCTAACCCTAACCCTAACCCTTACCCTTACCCTAACCCTAACACTAAATCTAACCCTTACTCTTACACTAACCCTAACACTACACCTAACCCTAACCCTTACCCTTACCCTAACAGTAACTCTAACCCTAACCTTTACCCTTACCCTAACCCTAACCCTAAAACTAACCCTAAACCTAACACTAACCCTCACCCTGAAACTAACCCTAAACCTAAACCTAACCCTTGCCCTTACCCTTAACCTAACCCTAACGCTAACCCTAACCCATAACCCTAACCCTAACATTTATCCTTATCCTAACCCTAATCCTAAACCTAACCCTTACCCTAACCCTAACCCTAACCCTTAACCTAAACCTAACACTAACCCTAACCCTTACCCTAACCCTAACCCTAAACCTAACCCTAAACCTAACCCTAACCCTAACCCTTACCCTAACCCTAACCTTAACCTTAAACCTAACCGTAAACCTAACCCTAACCCTTACCCTTACCCTAAACCTAACCCTAACCCTAAACCTAACCTTAACCCTAACCCTAATTCTAAACCTTGACCTTACCCTAACCCTAACCCTAACCCTAACCCTTACTCTAACCCTAACCCTAACCCTAACACTTACACTTAACCTAACCCTCAACCTAACCCTAACCCTTACCCTTACCCTAACCCTAACCCTAACCCTAACCCTAACACTAACCTTAAACCTAACCCTTACCCTAATCCTAACACTAACCCAAACCCTAACCCTAAACCTAACCCTAACACTAAACCTAACCATTACCCTTCCCCTAACCCTAAACCTAACACTAAATCTAACCCTTACCCTTACACTAACCCTAACCCTAACCTATACCTAACCCTTACCATTATCCTAACCATAACTCTAAACCTAACCTTCAACCTTACCCTAACCCTAACTCTAAACCTAACCCTAACCCTAACCCTAAAACTAACCCTACCCCTAAACCTAACCCTTGCCCTTACCCTAAACCTAACCCTAACCCTAACCCATAACCCTAAAGCTAACCTTTTTCCTTACCCTAACCATAACCCTAACCAGAACACTTACCCTAACCCTAACCCTAACCCTAACCCTTACCCTTACCCTTACCCTAACCCTAACCCTAACCTTAACCCATACCCTAAACCAAACCCTAACCCTAACCCTTACCCTAACACTTACCCTAAACCTAACTCTAAACCTAACACTTAACCTTACCCTAACCCTAGCCCTTACCCTAATCCTAACCCTAACCCTTACCCTAACCCTAACCCTAACCCCTAACCCCTAACCCTAACCCTTAACCTAACCCTAACCCTAACCCTTACTCTAACCCTAACCCTAACCCTAACACTTACACTTAACCTAACCCTAAACCTAACCCTAACCCTAACCCTAACCCTAACCCTTACCCTTACCCTACACCTAACCCTAAAACTAAACCTAACCCTAAACCTTACCCCTACCCTAACCTAACCCTAACCCTAACCCTTACCCTAATCCTAATCTAACCCTAATCTCAACCCTAACCCTAACCCTAAAAATAACCCTTACCCTTACCCTTACCCTAACCCTAACCCTAACCCTTACCCTTACACTAACCCTAACCCTAACCCTAAACCTTACCCCTAACCCTAAAACTAACCCTACCCCTAACCCTAGCCCTTACCCTTACCCCAACCCTAACCCTAACCCTAACCCTAACACTTACCCTCACCCTAATCCTAACCCTAACGCTTACCCTTACCCTAAACCTAACCCTAATCTTAACCCCAACAGTTAACTTAACCCTAACAATAACCCTTAACCTAACACTTAGCCTAACCCTAACCCTAACCCTAAAACTTACCCTAAACCTAACCCTAACCCTTAACCTAACACTAACCCTAAACCTAACCCTAACATTACCGTTACCCTAACCCTAAATCTAACTATAATCCTAACCCTAACCCTAAACCTAACCCTAAACCTAACCCTAACTCTAACCCTAACCCAAACCTTAATCCTAACCCTAACCTAACCCTAACCCTTAACCTTAAACTAACCCTAACCCTAACCTTAAACCTATCCCTTACCATAACCCTAACCCGAACCGTAACCCTAACCCTCATCCTTACCCTAACCCTAACCCTAAAACTAACCCTAAAACTTATCCTTATTATAACCCTAACCCTAACCCTAACCCTAAACCTAACCCTAACCCTAAACTTAACCCTTACCTTTACCCTAACCCTTACCCTAAACCTAATCCTAACCCTTAACCTTACCCTAACCCATACCCTACCCTAACCTTAACACTAACCCTAAACCTAACCCTAACCCATACCCTTACCCTAACCCTAACCCTAACCCTTAATCTAACCCTTACCCTTACACTAACCCTAAACCTAAACCTAACCCTAACCCTAACTCTAACCATAACACTTACACTTACCCTAACCCTAACCCTAACCCTTAACCTACCCCTAAACCTAACCCTAACCCTAACCCTAAGCCAAACCCTAACCCTAAACCTAACAATTGCCCTTACCCTAACCCTAACCCTAACCCTAACCCTAACCAATAACCCTAACCCTAACCCTAACCTTTATCCTTACCCTAACCCTAACCCTAACCAGAACACTTACCCTAAACTTCACCCTAACCTTAACCCTTATCCTTACCCTAACCCTAACCCTAAAGTTAACCCATACCCTAAACCTAACCCTAACCCTAACTCTAACCCTTACCCTAATCCTAACAGTAAGCCTTACCCTAACCCATAACCCTAAACCTAACCCTAACCTTTATCCTTACACTTACCCTAACCCTAACCAGAACACTTACCCTAACCCTCATCCTAACCCTAACCCTTAACCTTATCGTAACCCTAACCCTAAACTTAACCCATACCCTAAACCTAACCCTAACCCTAACACATACAATAACACTTACCCGAAACCTAACCCTAACCCTAACACTTAACCTTACCCTAACCCTAACCCTAACCCTAACCTTTACCCTAATACTAACAGTAACTCTTACCCTAACCCTAACCCTAACCCTAACCCTTACCTTTACCCACACCCTAACCCTAACTTTAAACTTAACCCTAACTCTAACCCTAACCCTAAACTTAACCCTAAAACTTATCCTTATTATAACCCTAACCCTAACCCTAAACCTAACCCTAACCCTAAACTTAACCCTTACCTTTACCCTAACCCTAACCCTCAACCTAACCCTAAACCTTACCCTTACCCTAACCCTAACCCTAACCCTAACCCTAACACTAACCTTAACCCTAACCCTTACCCTAATCCTAACACTAACCCAAACCCTAACCCTAAACCTAACCCTAACACTAAACCTAACCATTACCCTTCCCCTAACCCTAAACCTAACACTAAATCTAACCCTTACCCTTACACTAACCCTAACCCTAACCTATACCTAACCCTTACCATTATCCTAACCATAACTCTAAACCTAACCTTTAACCTTACCCTAACCCTAACTCTAAACCTAACCCTAACCCTAACCCTAAAACTAACCCTACCCCTAAACCTAACCCTTGCCCTTCCCCTAAACCTAACCCTAACCCTAACCCATAACCTTAAAGCTAACCTTTTTCCTTACCCTAACCATAAGCCTAAACAGAACACTTACCCTAACCCTAACCCTAACCCTAACCCTTACCCTTACCCTAACCCTAACCCTAAACTTAACCCATACCCTAAACCAAACCCTAACCCTAACCCTTACCCTAACACTTACCCTAAACCTAACTCTAAACCTAACACTTAACCTTACCCTAACCCTAGCCCTTACCCTAATCCTAACCCTAACCCTTACCCTAACCCTAACCCTAACCCTAACCCCTAACCCTAACCCTTAACCTAACCCTAACCCTAACCCTTACTTTTACCCTAACCCTAACCATTACCCTAACCCTAACCCTAACCCTTACCCTAACCCTAACCCCTAACCCTAACCCTTAACCTAACACTAACCCTAAACCTAACCCTAACCTTATCGTTACCCTAACCCTAAACCTAACTCTAACCCTAAACCCAACCCTAACAATAACCCTAACCTTAACCCTAACCCTAACCCAAACCCTTACCCTTACCCGAACCCTAACCCTAACCCCTAACACTAACCCTTAACCTAACACTAACCCTAACCCTAACCCTAAACTTACCCTTACCCTAACCCTAACCCTAACCGTAAACCTAACCCTAACCCTAACCCTAAACCTAAACCTAACCCTTAACCTTACCCACACCCTAACCCTAAAATTAAAGCTAGCCCTAAATCTAACCGTAACCCTAAACTTAACCCTAACCCTTATCCTTACCCTAACCATAACCCTAACAATAAAATTAACCCTTACCTATACCCTAACCCTAACCCTAAACCTAACCCTAACCCTTAACCTTTCCCTAACCTAACCCTAACCCTAACCCTAAACATAACCCAAACCCTTACCCTAACCCTAACCCTAAGCCTAACCCTAAACCTAACCCTAACCCTAAACCTAAACCTAACCATAACCATAACCCAAACCCTTACCCTAACCCTAACCCTAAGCCTAACCCTAAACCTAACCCTAACCCTAAACCTAACCCTAAATCTAACGCTTACACTTACACTAACCCTAACCCTAATCCTAACCCTAACCCTTACCCTTACCCTAACCATAACTCTAACCCTAACCCTTCCCCTTACCCTAAAATCCTTAACCTAACCCTAAACCTAACCCTAACCCTAACCCTAAACCAAACCCTAACCGTAAACCTAACAATTGCCCTTACCCTAACCCTAACCCTAACTCTAACCCATAACAATAACCTTAACCCTAACCTTTTTCCTTACCCTAAGCCTAACCCTAAACAGAACACTTATCCTAACCCTTTACCTAACCCTAACCCTAATCCTAACCCTAACCCTTGCCCTACCCTAACCCTAACCCTAATCCTAACCCTAACCCTTGCCCTTACCCTAACCCTAACCCTAACCCTAAACCTAACCCTAACCCTAAACTTAACCCTAACCCTTACCCTTAGGCTAACACTAACCCTAACCCTAAACCTAAACCTAGCCCTAATCCTAACCCTTACCCTAACCCTAACACTTACCCTAACCCTAACACTAACCCTAACCCTAAACCTAATCCTAACCCTAAACCTAACCCTTGCCCTTACCATAAACCTAACCCTAAACCTAACCAGAACACTTACCCTAACCCTAACTCTAACTCTAAAAATAACCCTTAGCCTAACCCTAACCCTAATACTTGCCCTTACCCTAACCCTAACCCTAACCCTTACCCTAACCCTAACCCTTAACCTAACATTAACCCTAAACCTAACCGTAACCTTACCGTTACCCTAACCCTAAACCTAATTCTAACCCTAACTCTAACCCTAAACCTAACCCTAAACCTAACCCTAACCCAAATCCTAGTCCTTGCCTTAACCCTAACCCTAAAACTTACCCTTTCCCTAACACTAACCCTAACCCTAACTATTATCCTAACCCTAAACCTAACCCTTACCCTAACCCTAACCGTAACCCAAACCCGTAACCCTAACCCTTAACCTAACCCTAAACCTAACCTTAATCTTACCGTTACCCTAACCCTAAACCTAACTCCAACCCTAAACCCAATCCTAACAATAACCCTAACCTTAACCCTAACGCTAACCCAAACCCTTACCCTTACCCTTACCCGAAACCTAACTCTAACCCCTAACACTAACCCTTAACCTAACACTAACCCTAAACCTAACCCTAACCTTACCCTTACCCTAACCCTAACCCTAACCCTAACCCAAACCCTTACCCTTACCCGAACCCTAACCCTAACCCCTAACACTAACCCTTTACCTAACACTAACCCTAAACCTAACCCTAACCCTAAACCTAACCCTTGCCCTTACACTAAACCTAATCCTAAACCTTACCCTAAACCTAACCGTAACCCTAACCCTAACCCTTACCCTTACATTAACACTTACCCTAACCCTAACCCTAACCCAAACCCTTACCCTTACACTAACCCTAACCCTAAACCTAACCTAAACCTAAACATAAACCTAACCCTAACATTATCCCTAAACATAACCCTAACACTTACCCTAACCCTAACCCTAACCCTAACCCCCAACCCAAACACTTAACCTACCCCTAACCCTAACCCTATCCCTTACCCTAACCCTAACCATAACCCTTACCCTAACTCTAACCCTAAACCTTACCCTAACCCTAACCCTAACCCTAACCTTAACCCTAAACCTAACCCTAACCCTAAACTTTACCCTTACCCTAAACCTAACCCTAAAGCTAACATTAACCCTAACCCTAACCCTAACCCTTGCACTTACCCTAACCCTAAACCTAACCCTTACTCTAACCCTAACCCTAACCCTAACCCTTACACTTACCATAACCCTAAACCTTAACCTTAACCCTAACCGTGACCCTAACCCTTACCCTTTTCCTACACATAACCCTAACCCTAACCCTAAACCTTACCCTTACCCTAATCCTAACCCTAACCCTAACATCTACCCTAACCATAACCCTCACCCTAACCCTAACCCTAACCCTAACCCTAACCCTAACCCTAACCCTTATCCTAATCCTAACCCTAACCCTAACATCTACCCTAACCATAACCCTCACCCTTACTCTAACCCTAACCTTAACCCTAACCCTAACACTTACTCTTACCATAACCCTAAACCTAACCCTAACCCTAACCCTAACCCTAACCCTAACCCTTACCCTTACCCTAACCCTAACCCTAAACCTGAACCTAAACCTTACCCTTACCCTGAACCTAACCCTAACCCTTAAGCTAAACCTAACCCTAACCCTAACCCTAATACTTACCCTTACCTTAACCGTAACCCTAAGCCTCACCCTAACCCTAACCGTAACCCTAACCCTAACCCTAAACCTAACCCTAACCCTTACCCACACCCTAACCCTAACCTTAAACCAAACCCTAACTCTAACCCTAACCCCAAACTTAACCATAACACTTATGCTTACCCTAACCCTAACCCTAACCGTAACCATAAACCTAACCCTAACCCTAAACTGAACCCTTACCTTTACCCTAACCTTAACCCTAAACCTAACCCTAACCCTTACACTAACCCTAACCCTAAACCTAAACCTAAACCTAACCCTTACCCTTACCCTAACCCTAACTCTAAACCTAACCCTTACCCTTATCTTAACCCTAAACCTAAAACTAACCCTAACCCTAACCCTAAACCTAAACTTAACCCTAAACGTAACCCTTGCCATTACCCTAAACCTAACCCTAACCATAACCCCAAATCTAACCGTAACCATTACCCTTACCCACATGCTAACCCTAACGTTAAACCTAACCCTAAGTTTAACCCTAACCCTAAACTTAACCCTAACCCTTATCCTTATTATAACCCTAACCCTAAACCTAAACCTAAACCTAACCCTAAACTTAACCCGTACCTGTACCCTAACACTAAAACTAAACCTAACCCTAACCTTACCCTTGACCTAACCTAACCCTAATCCTATCTCTAACCTTAACCGTAACCCTTACCCTAATCCTAAACCTAACCCTAACCCTAACCTTAAACCTAAGCCTAACCCTAACCCTAACCCTTACCCTAACCCTAACCCTAACACTAAATCTAACCCTTACCCTTACACTAACCCTAACCCTAAACCTAAACCTAAACCTAACCCTCACCCTAACCCTAACCCTTACTCTTACCCTAACCGTAACCCTAAACTTAACCCATACCCTAAACCTAACCCTAACCCTAACCCTTATCCTAACACTTACCCTAAACCTAACCCTAAACATAACACTTACCCTTACCCTAAACCTTACCCTAACCCTAACCCTAACCCTAAAATTAACCCTTACCTTACACTAACCCTAACCCTAACCCTACCCCTAACCCTAAACCTAACCCTTACCCTTACCGTAACCGTAACTGTAACCCTAATCCTAACCCTAACCCTAACCCTAACCCTAACCCCTAACCCTCAAACTAATCCTAACCCTAACCCTAACCCTTACCCTTACCCTAACCCTAACCCTAACCCTAACCCTTAACCTAACACTTAACCTAACCCTAACCCTAAACCTAACACTTACCCTAACTCCAACCCTAACTCTAACAATAACCCTTACACTAACCCTAACCCTAACCCTTACCCTAACCCTAACCCTAACCCTTACCCTAACCCTAACACTAACCCTAACCCCTAACCCTAACCCTTAATCTAACACTAACCTTAAACATAACACTAACCTTACCCTTACCCTAACCCTAAACCTAACTCTAACGCTAACCCTAACGCTAACCTTAACCCTAACCCTAACCCTAACCCTTACCCTTATCCTAACCCTAACCCTAACCCTAACACTTACCTTTACCCTAAACCATACCCTAAACCTAAACCTAGCCCTAACCTAACCCTAACCCTTACCCTTACCCTAACCCTAACCCTAAACCTAACACTAAATCTAACCCTTACTCTTACACTAACCCTAAACCTAAACCTAAACCTAACCCTAACCCTTACCCTTACCCTAACCCTAACTCTAACCCTAACCATTACCCTTACCCTAACCCTAACCCTAAAACTAACCCTAACCCTAAACCTAACACTTGCCCTTACCCTTAACCTAACACTAACCCTAACGCTAACCCAAAAACCTAACCCTAACCTTTATCCTTATCCAAACCCTAACCCCAACCAGAACACTTACCCTAAACCTAACCCTAACCCTAAACCTTACACTTACCCTAACCCCAACCCTAAACTTAACCCATAGCCTAAACATAACCCTAACCCTAACCCTTACCCTAACACTTACCCTAAACCTAACCCTAACCCTAACACTTACCCTAACCCTAACCCTAAACCTTACCCTAATCCTAACCCTACCCATTACCCTAACCCTAACCCGAACCCTAACCCTTACGCTTACCCTAACAATAAACCTAACATTAACTCTAACCCTAAACCTATCCCTTACCCTTATCCTAACCCTTACCC
>JANJXV010000370.1:0-67500 GCA_024803745.1 Megascapheus bottae | reverse complement strand
CCTAACCCTAACCCTAGCACATACCCTTACCCTTACCCTAACATTAACCTTAACCCTAACCCTTACCCTTACACTAACCCTAATCCTAACCCTTAACCTTACCCTTACCCTAACCCTAAACCTTACCCTAACCCTAACCCTAACCCTTACCATTACCCTTAGCCATAGCCATCCCTAAACCTAACCCTCACCCTTACACTAAACCTAACGCTAACCCTAAACCTAACCCTAACCCTTAACCTTAACTTAACCCTAACCCTAACCATAACCCTGCCCCTAGGACATACCCTTACTCTAACCCTAACCCTAACGGTAACCCTAGACCTAACCATAAACCTAACCCTAACCCTAACAATAACCCTTACCCTAACCCTAACCTTAACCCCAACACTACACCTAACCCTAACCCTTACCTTTACCCTAACCCTAACCCTAACCCTAAGCCTTAACCTAACCCTAACCCTAATCCTAACACTAACCCTTACTCTTACCCTAACCCTAACTCTAAAACTAATCATAACCTTAACCTTAACTGTAACCCTTACCCTTACCCTAACTCGAATCCTAACCCTAACCGTAACCCTAAGCCTTACCCTAACCCTAACCATAACCCTAACCCTAAAACCTAACCCTAAGGCTTAACCTAAACCTAACCCTAACCCTAACTTTACCCTTACTCTAACACTAAACCTAACTCGAACCCTAAACCTAACCCTGACCCTAAGCCTAACCCTTACCTTAACCCTAACCCTAACCCGAAACATAACCCTAAACCTAACCCTAAACTTAACCCTAAACCTAACCCTAACCCTAACCCTTACCCTTACACTAACCCTAACCCGAAACCTAACCCTAACCCTTGTCCTAACCCTAAACTTAAACCCAACCCTAACCCTAAACCTTGCCCTTACCCTAACCATAACAATGAACCTAACACTAACCCTAACGCTAACCCTTAACCTTACCCAAACACTAACCCTAAACCTAACTCTAACCCTAACCCTAACCCTAACTCTAACCCTTACCCTAACCATAACACTAACACTTACCCTAACCCTAACCCTAAACCTAACCTTAACCCTAACCCTAATCCTAACCCTAACCTTACCCTTACCCTAAACCTAACCCGAAACCTAACTCTAAACCTAACCTTAACCCTAACCCTAACCCTAACACTTGCCCTTACCCTATCCCTAACCGTAACACTTACTCTAACCCTAACCCTAACCCTAACCCTTACACTTACCCTAACCCTAACCCTAACCCTTACCCTTACCCTACACCTAAACCTAACCCTAACCCTAAAATTAACCCTTACCTTACCCTAACCCTAACCCTAAAACAAACCCTAATCCTAACCCTAAACCTTACCCTTACCGTAACCCTAACCCTAAACCTAACCCTAACGCTAAACCTAACCCTAAACCCTACACTAAAACTAATCCTAACCCTAACACTAACCCTTACCCTAAACCTAACCCTAACCCTAACCCTAACCCTTACCATAACACGTACCCTCACCCTATTCCTAACCCTAACCCTTACCCTTACCCTAACCCTAAACCTAACCTTAAACCCACCCCTAAACCTAACCCTAACCCTAACCCTTAACCTAACACTTACCCTAAACCTAACCCTAACCCTAACACTTACACTAACCCTAACACTAACTCTAAAATAACCCTTACCCTAACCCTAACCCTAACACTTACCCTTACCCTAACAATAAATCTAAACCTAACCCTTACCCTAACCCTAACCCTAACCCTTACCCTAACCCTAACCCAAACACTAACCCCTAACCCTAACACTTAACCTAACACTAACCCTAAACCTAACACTAACCTTACCCTTACCCTAACCCTAAACCTAACTCTAACCCTAACCCTAACCCTAACCCTAACCTTAAGGCTCACTTTTACCCTAACCCTAAAACTAATCCTTACCCTTACCCTAACCCTAACCCTAAACCTAACCCTAACCCTAACCCTAACCCTAACCTTAACCCTAACATTAACCCTAATCCTTACCCTTACCCTAACCCTAAAACTAAACCTAACACTAACCCTAACACTAACCCTAACCCTAACCCTTACCCTACCCTAACCCTAACCCTAACCCTAACCCTAACCCCTAAGCCTAAGCCTAACCCGAACCCTAACTCTAACCCTAAACCTAACCCTAACCCTAAACATAATCCTGACCCTTAGCCTAACCCTAACCCAAAACCTAACCCTAACCTTTACCCTTACCCTCACCCTAATCCTAACCCTAACCCTAAACGTAAACCTAACCGAAACCCCTAAGCCTAACCATACTCCTAAGGCTAACCCTTACCCTAACTCTAACCCTATACCTAACCCTAAACCTAAGCCTAACCCTTACCCTAACCCTAACCCTAACCCTTACCCTAACCCTAACCCTAACCGTAACCTTAACCCTAACCCTAACCCTAACCCTAACTCTTACCCTTACCCTAACCCAACCCTAAACCTAACCCTAACCCTAAATCTAACCATAACCTTAACCCTAACCCTAAACCAAACACTTGCCTTTACCCTAACCCTAAAAATAAACTTAACACTAACACTAACCCTAACACTAACCCTAACGCTAACACTTACCCTTAACCATAACACTAACCCTAAACCTAATTATAACTCTATCCCTAACCCTAACCCTAACCCTAACCCTAAACCTAACCCTTACCCTTATTCTAACCCTAACCCTAACCCTAACACTTACCCTTACCCTAACCCCTACCCTAACCCTATCCCTAAACCTAAACCTTACCCTAACCCTAACCCTAACCCTAACCCTTACCCTTACCCAAACCCTAACCTTAGCCCTAAACCTTACCCTTACCCAAACCCTAAACCTAACCCTAACCCTAACCCAAACCCTTACCCTTACCCTAACCCTAACCCTAACCCTAAACCTTACCCTTACACTAAACGTAACCCTAACCCTTACCCTAACCTAACCCTGACCCTAACCCTAACGCTTACCGTTACCGTATCCCTAACCCTAACCCTAAACCTTAACCTTACCCTAACACTTACCCTAACCCTAGCCCTAACCCTTACCTTTACCCTAACCCTAACCCTAACCTTACACCCAACCCTAAACCTAACCCTAATCCTAACCCTAACACTTACCCTAAACCTAAACCTAAACCTAACACTAACCCTAACACTTACGATTACCCTAACCCTAACCCTAACCATAACCTTATCCTAACCATAATCCTAACCCTAACCCTTACCCTTATCCTATCCCTAACTGTAACCCTAACACTTACCCTAACCCTAACACCTAACCCTAACCCTAACCCTAACCCTAACCCTAACGCTAACCCTAACCCTAACCCTTACCCTTATCCTAAACCTAACAGTAACCCTAACACTTACCCTTATCCTAACCCCTACCCTAACCCTAACACTAACACTAACACTTACCCTTACCCTTACCCTAACCCTAACCCTAACCCTAAATCTAACCCTTACCCTTACCCTAACCCTAAACTCTAACCCTAACCCTTACCCTTACCCTCACCCTCACCCTAACCCTAACCCTAGCCCTAAACCTAACCGTAACCCTTAAGCTTAACCCTACCCCTAACGCTAACCCTTACCCTTATCCTAACCCTAACCCTAAATCTAACCTTAAACCTAACCCTAACCCTAAGCCTAACCCTTACCATAACCCTAAACCTAACCCTTACCCTAACCCTAACAATAACCCTAACCTTAACCCTAATCCTAACCCTAACCCTAACTCTTAAGCTTACCCTAACCCAACCCTAAACCTAACCCTAACCCTAAATCTAACCATAAACTTTACCCTAACCCTAACCCTAACACTTGCGTTTCCCCTAACCCTAACAATAAATTTAACACTAACCCTAACCCTAACACTAACGCTAACGCTAACCCTTACCCCTACCCTAACACTAACCCTAAACCTAACCATAACTCTAACCCTAACCCCTAACCCTAACCCTAACCCTAACCTTACCCTTATTCTAACCCTAACCCTAACCCTAACACTTACCCTTACCCTAACCCCAACCCTAATCCTATCCCTAAACCTAAACCTTACCCTAACCCTAACCCTAACCCTAACCCTTACCCTTACCCTAACCCTAACCTTAACCCTAACCCTTACCCTTACCCTAACCCTAAACCTAACCCTAATCCTAACCCTTACCCTTGCCCTAACCCTAACCCTAACCCTAAACCTTACCCTTACACTAAACCTAACCCTAACCCTTACCCTAACCTAACCCTGACCCTAACCCTAACCCTTACCCTTACCGTATTCCTAAGCCTAACCCTAAACCTTACCCTTACCCTAACACTTACCCTAACCCTAACCCTAACCCTTACCCTTACCCTAACCCTAACCCTAACCTTACACCCAACCCTAAACCTAACCCTAATCCTAACCCTAACACTTACCCTAAACCTAACCCTAAACCTAACACTAACCCTAACACTTACCCTTACCCTAACCCTAAACCTAACCCCAACCTTATTCTAACCATAACGCTAACCCTAACCCTTACCCTTATCCTAACCCTAACTGTAACCCTAACACTTACCCTAACCCTAACCCCTAACCCTAAACCTTACCCTAACCCTAACGCTAACACTAACCCTAACCCTTACCCTTTTCCTAAACCTAACAGTAACCCTAACACTTACCCTTACTCTAAGCCCTACCCTAACCCTAACCCTAACACTAACACTTACCCTTACCCTTACGCTAAACCTAACCCTAACCCTAATTCTAACCCTTATCCTTACACTAACCCTAACCCTAAACCTAACCCTAACCCTTACCCTAAACCTAACCCTAACCCTAAACATAACCCTTACCCTAACCCAAACCTTAACCCCAACACTAACCCTAACCCTAACACTTACCCTAACCCTAACCCTAACCCTAACCTTTACCCTTACCCTACCCAAACCCTAATCTTAACCCCAACCCTAAACCTAATCCTAACCCTTATCCTAACCCTAACCCTAACCCTAACTCTTAACCTAACACTAACACTAACCCTAACCCCTATACCTAACCCTTACCCTAACCCTAACCCTAACACTAACACTAACCCTAACACCTAACCCTCACCCTAACAATACCACTAACCCCTAACCCTAACCCTAACTCTAACCCTTACCCTTATCCTAACCCGAACCTAACTCTAACACATACCCTTACCCTAATCTCTACCCTAACCCTAAACCTAACACGTACCCTTACCCTAACCCTAACCCTAAACCTAACTGCAAGACTAACCATAACCCTAAACCTAACCCTAACCCTTACCCTCACCCTAACCCTAACCTTAAACCTAACCCTAACTCTAACCCTAACCCTAAATTTAACCCTAACCCTTATCCTTACCCTAACCATAACCCTAAACCTAAACCTAACCCTAACGCTAAATTAACCCTTACCTTTACCCTAAACCTAAACCTAAACCTAACCCTAACCCTTACCATTACCCTAACCCTAACCCTAAACTTAACCCTAACCCTAAACTTAACCCTAAACCTTACCCTAACCCTAACACTAAACCTAACCATAAACCTAACCCTAACACTTACCCTTGCCCTAATCCTAATCCTAACCCTAACCCTTACCCTAATCCTAAAACTAACCCTTAGTCTAACCCTAATGCAAATACTAACCCCTAACCCTTAACCTAAGCCTAATCCTAACCCTAACCCTTACCCTTACCCTAACCTAAACCTAACTCTAACCCTAAATCTAACCCTAAACCTAACCCTTACCCTAAACCTAAACCTAACCCTTACCCTAACCCTAACCCTAACCCTAACCTTAACCCTAACCGTAACCCAAATCCTAAGCTTTACCCTTACTCTAAACCTAACCCTAAACCTAACACTAAACCTAACCCTAAACCTAAACTTAACCCTAACCCTAACCCTAATCATTGCCCTTACCCTAACCCTAACCCTGAACCTTACCCTAACCCTAACCCTAACCCTAACCCTTACACTTACCCTAACCCTAAACCTAACCCTAACCCTAACCCTAACCCTAACTTTTACCCTTATCCTACACCTAACCCTAACCCTAACCCTAGCCCTAAACCTTACCCTCACCCTAAACCTAACACTAACCCTACCCCTTACCCTTACCCTTACCCTAACCCTAACCCTAACCCTAAGCCTAACCCTAACCCTAACCCTTACCCTAACCCTAACCCTAACCCTAACCTTAACCCTAACACTCACCCTAACCATTACCCTTACCCTCACCCTAACCCTAAACCTAACCCGAAACCTAACCCTATGCCTAACCCTAACTCTTATCCTTACCCTAACCCTAACCTCAACCTAACCCTAACCCTAACCCTAACCCTAACCCTTATTCTAAACCTTAACCTCACCCTAAACCTAACAATAACCCTAACCCTTACCCTTACCCTAATCCTAACCCTAACACTTACCCTAATCCTAACCCTAACCATAACCTCAACCGTAACCTTACCCTAACCCTAAACTTAACCCTAAACCTAACCCTAACACTTAACCTTACCTAACCCTAACCCAAAACCTAACCCTAACCCTAACCCTAACCCAATAACCTTAAAACTAACCCTAACCCTAACCCTAACCCTTACCCTTACCCGAACCCTAAACCTAACCCTAAAGCTAACCCTAACGCTAAATCTTACCCTAACACTTATCCTAACTCTAACCCTAACCCTAACACTTACCCTAACCCTAACCCTAACACTTAAAATAACCCTTACCCTTACCCTAACCCTAAAACTTACCCTTACCCTAACCCTTACCCTAACCCTAAACATAACCCTTACCCTAAACCTAACCCTAACCCTAACCCTAACCCTAAACCTAACTCTAACCCTAACCCTAACCTTAACCTTAACCCTAACCCTAACCCTAACCCTTAACCTTACCCTAACTCTAAACCTAAACCTAACCCTAAACCTAACCCTAAACTTGACCCTAACCCTAACACTAATTCTTACCCTTACCCTAACCCTAACCCTAAACCTAACACTAACCCTAACCCTAATCCTAACCCTAACCCTTACCCTACCCTAACGCTAACCCTAACCCTAACCCTAACCCCTAAGCCTAACCCTAACCCTAACCCTAACCCTTACCCTAAACCCTACCTTAACCCTAACGCTAACCCTAACCATTACCCTAAACCTAACCCTAACCCTAACACTTACCCTTACCCTAACACTAAACCTAATCTTAACTCTAACCCTAACTCTAACCCTTACCCTTATCCTAACCCTAACCCTAACCGTAACCCTAAACCTTACACTTACACTAAACCTAACCGGAACCCTTACCCTAAACCTAACCCTAACCCTAACCCTTACCCTTACCTTAACCCTAACCCTAACCCTAACACTTACCTTACCCTAACCCTAACCCTAACCTTAACCCCAACCCTAAACCTAACCCTAACCGTAACCCTAACCCTTACCCTTACCCTAACCCTAACCCTAACCCTAACCCTTACCCTAACCCAAACCCTAATCCTAACCCTAACCCTTAGCCTTACCCTAACCGTAACCCAAACATAAACCTAACCCTAACCCTAACCTTAACCCGAACCCTTACCCTTACACTAACCCTAACCCTAACCCTAACCCTAAACATAATCCTAAAACTAACCCTAACCTTTACCCTTAGCCTAACCCTAACCCTAAACCTAACCCTAACTCTTACCCTTACCCTCACCCTAACCCTAACCTTAACCCTAAACCTAAACCTAAACCTAACCCTAACTCTTACCCTTACCCTCACCCTAACCCTAACCCTAACCCTAACCCTAACCCTTACCCTTACCTTAATCCTAACCCTAACCCTAACACTTACCCTTACCCTAACGCGAACCCTAAACCTAACCCTAACCCTAACCCTAACCCTAACACATATCCTTACCCTAAACCTAACGCTAACTCTAAACCTTACCCTTACCCCAACACTTACCCTAACCCTTACCCTAAACCGAACCCTAAACCTGACCCTAACCCTTACCCTTACCTTAATCCTAACCCTAACCCTAACACTTACCCTTACCCTAACGCTAACCCTAACCCTAAGTCTAACCCTAACCCTAACCCTAACACATATCCTTACCCTAACCCTAACCCTAACCGTAACCCTAAACCTAACCCTAACCCTAACCTTTACCCTTACACTAACCCTCACCCGAAACTTAACCCAACCCTAAATCTAACCCTTACCCTAACCCTAATCCTTACCCTTACCCTAACCCTAACCCTAAACTTAACCCTAAACATAAACCAAACCCTAACCCTTACCCTAACCTTTACCCTAACCCTAACCCTTACCTTAACCCTAACCCTTACAATTACCCTTAGCCTATCCCTAATCCTAACCCTAACCCTAACACTTACCCTAACCCTAAGCCTAACCCTAACCCTAACCCTTACCCTAACCCTAACCCTAACCCTAAACTTAACCCTAACCCTCACCTTAACCCTTACCCTTACCCTCACCCTAACCCTAAACCTATCCCGAACCCTAACCCTATCCCTAACCCTAACTCTGATCCTTACCCTAACCCTAACCTTAACCTAACCCTAACCCTAACCCTAACCCTAACCTCTACCCTAACCCTATCCCTAACCCTAACCCTAACCCCTAACCCTAAACCTTACCATAAC
Organism: Megascapheus bottae; assembly: GCA_024803745.1. Lineage (NCBI taxonomy): Eukaryota > Metazoa > Chordata > Mammalia > Rodentia > Geomyidae > Megascapheus > Megascapheus bottae. The sequence goes on along the minus strand of JANJXV010000370.1, from coordinate 58,784 downwards.
CCTAACCCTAACCTACCCTAACCCTAACCTCTAACCCTAACCCTAACAATAACACTAACCCCTAACCCTAACCCTAACCCTTACCCTTACCCTTTTCCTAACCCTTACCCTAACCCTAACACACTTACCCTAACCTCTACCCTAACCCTAAGCCTAACCCAAACCCTTACCCTAACCCTAACCCTAACCCTAACAATAACCCTAAAACTTACCCTTACCTAAACCTAACCCTAACCCTTACGCTAAACCTAACCCTAACCCTAACCCTTACCCTTTCCTTAACCCTAACCCTAACCCTATACCTTACCCTAACGCTAACCCTAACCCTTAATATAACCTTAACCCTAACATTAACACATACCCTTACCCTAACCCTAACCTAACCTTAACCCTAACCCTAACCATAACCCTAACCCTAACCCTAAACCTAACCCTAACCCTTAGCCTTACCCACACACTAACCCTAACCTTAAACCTAACCCTAACTCCAACCCCACCTCTAAACTTAACCCTAACCCTTATCCTTACCCTAACCCTAACCCTAACCCTCAACTTAACCCTTACCTTTACCCTAACCCTAACCCTAACCCTACCCCTAACCTTAACCCTAACCCTTACCCTAACCCTAACACTAACCCTAGCCCTAAACCTAACCCTAACATTAACCCTAACCCTAAATCTAACCGTTACCCTTACACTAACCCTAACCCTAAACCTAACCCTAACACTTACCCTTATCGTAATCGTAACTCTAACCCTAACCCTTACCCTTACCCTAACCCTAACCCTAACCCTATACCTAACCCTAACCCTAAACCTAACCCTTGCCCTTACCCTAAACCTAACCCTAACCCTAACCCTAACCCATAAACCTAACCCTAACCCTAATCTTTACCCTTACCCTAACCCTAACCCTAACCAGAACACTTACCCTAACCATAACCATAACCCTAACATGTACCCTTACCCTAACCCTAACTCTAAACTTAACCCATACCCTAAACCTAACCCTAACCCTAACCCTTACCCTAACACTTACCCTAAACCTAACTCTAACCCTAACACTCACCCTTACATTAACCCTAACCCTAACCCTAACCCTTACCCTAATCCTAACCCTAACCCTTACCCTAACCCTAACCCTAACCCCTAACCCTAACCCTTAACCTAACCCTAACCCTTATCCTAACCCTAACCCTAACCCTTACCCTAACCCTAACCCTAACCCTAACCTTAACCTTAACCCTCACCCTAACCCTAACCCTTACCCTTACCCTAAACCTAACCCTAAATCTAACTTTAACCCTAACCCTAACCCATCCCTTCTCCTTACCCTAACCCTAACTCTAAACCTAACCCTTACTCTAACCCTAACCCAACCCTAACCCTTACCTTAACCCTAACCTAAACCCTAACGCTTACCTTTACCCTAACGCTAACCCTAACCCTAACCCTAACCCTAACACATATCCTTACCCTAACCCTAACCCTAACCCTAACCCCTAACCTTTCCCTAACCCTAACCCTTACCTTAACCCTAACCCCAACCATAACCCTTACACTTACAATAACCCTAACCCTAAACCTAACCCTCACCCTAACACTAACCCTACCCAAATCCTAACCCTAACGCTAACCCTTACCCGTAACCTAACCCTAACCCTAACACTTAACCTTAACCCTAAACCGAACCCTTACCCTGACCCTAACAAACACTTACCCTAACCCTAACCCTAACCCTAACCCTAACCACTACCCTTACCCTAACCCTAACCCTAAACTTAACTTCAACACTAAACCTAACCCTAAACTTAACCCTAACCCTTACCCTTATCCTATCTGTAATCCTAAACCTAACCCTAACCCTAAACCTAACCCAAAACCTTACCCTAACCCTAACCCTAATCCTAAACCTAACCCTTACCCTAACCCTAACCCTAACCCTAACCTTAAGCATAACCCTTACCCTTACCCTAACCCTAACCCTAACCCTAACCTTTACACTTATCCTAACCCTAACCCTAAACCTAAGCTTAACCCTTACCCTTACCCTCACCCTAACCCTAACCTTAACCCTAACCCTAACCCTAAACTTAACCCTAACCCTTACCCTTACGCTTACCCTAAGCCTAACCCTAACCCTAACCCTTACCCTAACCCTAACTCTACCCCTAACCCTAACCTTAACCTTAATCCTAACCCTAACCCTAACCCTTACCCTTACCCTAAACCTAACCCTAAACCTAAACTTTACCCTAAACCTAACCCTAAACCTTGCCCTTACCCTAACCCTAACTCTAACCCTAACCCTTACTCTAAACCTAACCCAACCCTAACCTTTACCCTAAGCCTAAACCTAACCCTAAACCGAAACTTTACACTAACCCGAACCCTTCCCTTGCTCTTACCCTAACCCTAACCCTAACCCTAACCCTTACTCTAACCCTAACCTAACCGAACCCTAACCCTTACCTTAACCCTAACGTAAACCCTAACTCTTACCTTTACCCTAACGCTAACCGTAACCCTAACCCTAACCCTAACCCTAACCCCTAAACTTTCCCTATTCCTAACCCTAACCCTAATCCTTTCCCTTACCCTAACCCTAAACCCAAACCTAACCCTAACCTTAACCTTAACCCTAACCCTAACCCAAACCCTTGCACTTACCCTAACCCTAACCCTAAACCTAACCCTAACCCTACCCCTACCCAAATCCTAAACCTAACCCTAACCCTTACCCTTAACCTAAACCTAACCCTAACACTTAACCTTAACCTAAACCGAACCCTTTCCCTTACCCTAACTTTAATCCTAACACTTACTCTAACCCTAAACCTAACCCTAAACTTAACTTCAACACTAAACCTATCCCTAATCCTAACCCTAACCCTTACCCTTATCCTATCCGTAAACCTAAACCTAACCCTAAGTCTAACCCTAACCCTAACCCAAAACCTTACCCTAACGCTAACCCTAATCCTAAACCTAACCCTTACCCTAACCCTAACCCTAAACCTAACCTTAAGCATAACCCTTACCCTTACCCTAACCCTAACCCTAACCCTACCCTTTACACTTACCCGAACCCTAACCCTTAGCCTAACCCTAACCCTAACCCTAACCCTAACCTTAACCTTAATCCTAACCCTAACACTAACCCTTACCCTTACCCTAAACCTAACCCTAAACCTTACCTTTACCCTAACCCTAAACCTAAACCTTGCCCTTACCCTAACCATAACCCTAACCCTAACCTTACTCTAACCCTAACCCAACCCTAACCTTTACCCTTAGCCTAAACCTAACCCTAAACCGAAACTTTACCCTAACCCTAACCCTAACCCTTGCCCTTACCCTAACCCTAACCCTAACCCTTACCCTAACCCTAACCCTAACCCTAAACCTAACTCTAACCCTAAACCTAACCCTAACCCTAACCCTTACCATAACCCTAACCCTAAATCTTACCCTAACCCTAACCCTAACCTTAACTTTAACCCTAACCCTAACCCTTACCATTACCCTAAACCTAACCCTAAAAATAACCCTAACCCTAACCCAAACCCTAATCCTTACCCTTACCCTACACCTAACTCTAACCCTAACCCTAAACCTAAACCGTACCCTTACCCTAAACCTAACACTAACCCTAACCCTTACCCTTACCCTAACCCTAACCCTAACCCTTACCCTAACCCTAACCCTAAAACTTACCAAAACCCTAACTCTAACCCTTACCCTAACGCTAACCCTAACCAAAACCCTAACCCATACCCTAAACCTAACCCTAACCCTAACCCTTACCCTAACACTTACCCTACCTCTAACCCTAACCATAACACTTACCCTTACCCTAACCCTAATCCTAACCCTTAACCTAATCCTAACCCTATCCCTTACCCTAACCCTAAACCTAAACCTTACCCTAACGCCAACCCTAACCCTTACCCTAACCCTAACCGTAACCCTAACCATAAACCTAACCCTTAACCTAATCCTAACCCTAACCCTTACCCTAACCCTAATCCTAATCATAACCCTAATCATAACTCCTAACCCTAACCCTTAACCTAACCCTAACCCAAACCCTTACCCTTACCCTAACCCTAAACGTAACTCTAACCCTAACCCTAACCGTAACCCTTCCCCTAAACTTAATCCTAACCCTAATCTTAACCTTAACCCTAACCCTAACCCTAACCACTACCCTTACCCTAAACCTAACCCTAAACCTAACTTTAACCCTAACCCTAACCCTTGCCCTTTCCCTAACCCTAACCCTAACCCTTAATCTAACCCTAACCCAACCCTAACCCTTAAACTTACCCAAACCCTAAACCTAACCCTAACCCTAACCCTAACCCTTACCCTTACCCTACACCTAACCCTAACCCTAACCTCAAACCTAACCCTAACCCTAAACCTAACCCTAACCCTTACCCTTACCCTAACCCTAAACCTAACCTTAATGCTAAAACTAACTCTAAAACTTACCCTAACCCTAACCCTAAACCACACCCTAAACCTAACACTAACCCTTACCTTAAACCTAAACCTAAACCTAACCCTAACCCTAACCCATATCCTTACCCTACCACTAACCCTAACCCCTAAACTTTCCCTATTCCTAACCCTAACCCTAACCCTTTCCCTTACCCTAACCCTAACCCCAACTCTAAACCTAACCTTAACCCTAACCCTAACCCTTACCCTTACCCTAAACCTAACCCTAAACCTAACCCGAACCATGACCCTATCCCTAACCTAACTCTTATCCTTACACTAACACTAACCCTAACCTTAACCCTAACCCTTAACCTAATCCTAACCCTAACCCTTACCCTAACCCTAATCCTAACCATAACCCTAATCATAACTCCTAACCCTAACCCTTAACCTAACCCTAACCCAAACCCTTTCCCTTACCCTAACCCTAAACGTAACTTTAACCCTAACCCTAACCCTAACCCTTACCCTAACCCTAACCCTAATCCTTACCCTTACCCTACACCTAACCCTAACCCTAACCCTAACCACTACCCTTACCCTAAACATAACCCTAAACCTAACTTTAACCCTAACCCTAACCCTTGCCCTTACCCTAACCCTAACCCTAACCCTAAACCTAACCCTAACCCTAACCCTAATCCTTACCCTTACCCTACACCTAACCCTAACCCTAACCTCAAACCTAACCCTAATCCTAAACCTAACCCTAACTCTTACCCTTACCCTAAGCCTGACCCTTACCCTAACCCTAACCCTAACCCTAAACCTAACCCTAACCCTAACCATAACCCTAAACCTAACCCTAACCCTAACCCTTACTCTTATCCTAACCCTAACCCTGACCCTAACACTTATCCTTACCCTAACCCCTAACCTAACCATAACGCTAACCATAACTTTTCCCTAACCATAAACCTAACCGTAACCCTAACCCTTACCCTTACCCTAACCCTAAACCTAACCTTAATGCTAACACTAACCCTAACACTTACCCTTACCCTAACCCTAACCCTAACCCTAAACCTTACCCTAAACCTAACACTAACACTTACCCTAACCCTAACCCTAACCCTAACCCTTACCCTTACCTTAACCCTAACCTTAACCCTAACTCTTACCCTTACCCTAACGCTAACCCTAACCCTAACCCTAACACATATCCTTACCCTACCCCTAACCCTAACCCCTAACCTTTCCCTATTCCTAACCCTAACCCTAACCCTTTCCCTTACCCTAACCCTAACCCCAACTCTAAACCTAACCTTAACCCTAACCCTAACCCTAACCCTTACACTTACCCCAGCCCTAACCCTAAACCTAACCCTAACCCTAACCCTAACACCTACCGTAAACCTAACCCTAAACTTAACTGCAACACTAAACCTAACCCTAACCCTAACCCTAACCCTTACCCTTACACTAACCCTAACCCTAAACCTAAACCTTACCCTAACCCTAACCCTAACCCTAACCTTAAGCATAACCTTTACCCTTACACTAACCCTAACCTTAACCCTAACCTTTACCCTTACCCTAAACCTAACCCTAAACCTAAGCTTAACCCTTACCCTTACCCTCACCCTAACCCTAAACTTAACCCTAACCCTAACCCTAACCCTAAACTTAACCCTAACCCTTACTCTTACCTTAACCCTAACCCTAACCCTAACCCTTACCCTTACCCGAACCCTAATACTAACCTTAACCCCAACCCTAACCCTAACCCTTACACTTACCCTACCCTAACCCTAAACCTAACGTGAACCATGACCCTATCCCTAACCTAACTCTTATCCTTACCCTAACCCTAACCCTAAACCTAACCCTAACACTAACCATTAACCCTAACCCTAACCCTAACCCTTACCCTAACCCTAACCCTCACCCTAATCCATACCCTTACCCTAACCCTAACCCTTACCCTTACCCTAACCCTAAGCCTAAACTTAACCCCAACCCTAAACCAAACCCTGACCCTAACCCTTAGCCTAACCATTACCATAACCCTTACCCTAACCCTAACCCTAACCCTTATCCTAACCCTAACCCTAAGATTAACCCTAACACTACCCTTAAACCTAACCCTTACCCTTATCATAACCCTAACCCAAAACCTAATCTAACCGTAACCCTAACCTCAACCGTAACCCCAAACCTAACCCTTACCCTTACCCTAACCCTAACCCCAAACCTAACCCTAACCCTAACCATAAACCTAACCCCTAAGCCTAACCCTAACCCTAACCCTAACCCTTACCCTAAACCCTACCTTAAACCTAATGCTAACCCTAACCATTACCCTAAACCTAACCCTAACCCTAACACTTACCCTTACCCTAACACTAAACCTAACCTTAATTCTAACCCTAACTCTAACCCTTACCCTTATCCTAACCCTAACCCTAACCGTAACCCTAAACCTTACCCTTACACTAAACCTAACCGGAACCCTTACTCTAAACCTAACCCTAACCCTAACCCTTACCTTAACCCTAACCCTAACCCTAACACTTACCTTACCCTAACCCTAACCCTAACCTTAACCCCAACCCTAAACCTAACCCTAACCATAACTCTAACCCTTACCCTTACCCTAACCCTAACCCTAACCCTTACCCTAACCCAAACCCTAATCCTAACCCTAACCCTTAGCCTTACCCTAACCCTAACCCAAACATAAACCTAACCCTAACCCTAACCTTAACCCGAACCCTTACACTTACACTAACCCTAACCCTAACCCTAACCCTAAACATAATCCTAAAACTAACCCTAACCCTTACCCTTAGCCTAACCCTAACCCAAAACCTAACCCTAACTCTTACCCTTACCCTCACCCTAACCCTAACCTTAACCCTAACCCTAACCCTAACCCTAAACCTAACCTTAACACTAACCCTTATCCTTACCCTAACCCTAACCCTAACCCTTACCCGTACCTTAATCCTAACCCTAACCCTAACACTTACCCTTAACCTAACGCGAACCCTAAACCTAACCCTAACCCTAACCCTAACCCTAACACATATCCTTACCCTAACCCTAACGCTAATTCTAAACCTTACCCTTACCCCAACACTTACCCTAAACCGAACCCGAAACCTGACCCTAACCCTTACCCTTACCTTAATCCTAACCCTAACCCTAACACTTACCCTTACCCTAACGCTAACCCTAACCCTAAGTCTAACCCTAACCCTAACCCTAACACATATCCTTACCCTAACCCTAACTCTAACCGTAACCCTAAACCTAACCCTAACCCTAACCCTAACCTTTACCCTTACACTAACCCTCACCCGAAACTTAACCCAACCCTAAATCTAACCCTTACCCTAACCCTAATCCTTACCCTTACCCTAACCCTAACCCTAAACTTAACCCTAAACATAAACCAAACCCTAACCCTTACACTAACCCTAACCCTTACCTTAACCCTAACCCTTACCCTTACCCTTAGCCTAACCCTAATCCTAACCCTAACCCTAACACTTACCCTAACCCTAAGCCTAACCCTAACCCTAACCCTTACCCTAACCCTAACCCTAACCTCAACCGTAACCCCAAACCTAACCCTTACCCTTACCCTAACCCTAACCCCAAACCTAACCCTAACCCTAACCATAAACCTAACCCCTAAGCCTAACCCTAACCCTAACCCTAACCCTTACCCTAAACCCTACCTTAAACCTAATGCTAACCCTAACCATTACCCTAAACCTAACCCTAACCCTAACACTTACCCTTACCCTAACACTAAACCTAACCTTAATTCTAACCCTAACTCTAACCCTTACCCTTATCCTAACCCTAACCCTAACCGTAACCCTAAACCTTACCCTTACACTAAACCTAACCGGAACCCTTACCCTAAACCTAACCCTAACCCTAACCCTTACCTTAACCCTAACCCTAACCCTAACACTTACCTTACCCTAACCCTAACCCTAACCTTAACCCCAACCCTAAACCTAACCCTAACCATAACTCTAACCCTTACCCTTACCCTAACCCTAACCCTAACCCTTACCCTAACCCAAACCCTAATCCTAACCCTAACCCTTAGCCTTACCCTAACCCTAACCCAAACATAAACCTAACCCTAACCCTAACCTTAACCCGAACCCTTACACTTACACTAACCCTAACCCTAACCCTAACCCTAAACATAATCCTAAAACTAACCCTAACCCTTACCCTTAGCCTAACCCTAACCCAAAACCTAACCCTAACTCTTACCCTTACCCTCACCCTAACCCTAACCTTAACCCTAACCCTAACCCTAACCCTAAACCTAACCTTAACACTAACCCTTATCCTTACCCTAACCCTAACCCTAACCCTTACCCGTACCTTAATCCTAACCCTAACCCTAACACTTACCCTTAACCTAACGCGAACCCTAAACCTAACCCTAACCCTAACCCTAACCCTAACACATATCCTTACCCTAACCCTAACGCTAATTCTAAACCTTACCCTTACCCCAACACTTACCCTAAACCGAACCCGAAACCTGACCCTAACCCTTACCCTTACCTTAATCCTAACCCTAACCCTAACACTTACCCTTACCCTAACGCTAACCCTAACCCTAAGTCTAACCCTAACCCTAACCCTAACACATATCCTTACCCTAACCCTAACTCTAACCGTAACCCTAAACCTAACCCTAACCCTAACCCTAACCTTTACCCTTACACTAACCCTCACCCGAAACTTAACCCAACCCTAAATCTAACCCTTACCCTAACCCTAATCCTTACCCTTACCCTAACCCTAACCCTAAACTTAACCCTAAACATAAACCAAACCCTAACCCTTACCCTAACCCTAACCCTTACCTTAACCCTAACCCTTACCCTTACCCTTAGCCTAACCCTAATCCTAACCCTAACCCTAACACTTACCCTAACCCTAAGCCTAACCCTAACCCTAACCCTTACCCTAACCCTAACCCTAACCCTAAACTTAACCCTAACCCTCACCTTAACCCTTCCCCTTACCCTCACCCTAACCCTAACCTTAACCTTAACCCTAACCCTAACCCTAACACTTATCCTTACCCTAAACCAAACACTAACCCTAACACTAACCCTACCCTAACCCTAAACATAACCCTTACCCTTACCTTAACCATAACCCTAAACCTAAACCTAAACCTATAACATAACCTTACCCTAACCCTAACCCTAACCTTAACCCTAACCCTTACCTTACCCTTACACTAACCCTAACCCTAGCCCTAACCCTTACCCTTACCCTTAACCTAAACCTAAACCTGACCCTAACCCTAACCTTAAACCTTAACCTTACCCTAAACCTAACATTAACCCTAACACTAAACCTAACCCTAAACCAAAACCTAACCCGTACCCTTACCTTAACCCTAACCCTAACCATAACCCTAACCCTAGCACATACCCTTACCCTAACCCTAACCCTAAACCTAACCGTAACCCTAAACCTAACCCTAAACCTAACTCTAAACCTAACCCTTACCCTAACCCTAACCTAAACTACAACACTACACCTAACCTAACACTTAACCTTACACTAACCATAACCCTAAACCTAACCCTAACCCTAAACCTAACCCTTACCCTTACCCTAACCCGAACCCTAACCCTACCCCTAACGCTAATCCTTAACCTTACCCTAACACTAACCCTAAAACTTAACCTAACCCTAACCCTAACCCTAACCCTTACCCTCACCCTAACCCTAACCGTAACCTTAACCCTAACCCTAACCCTAACACTTATCCTTACCCTAAACCAAACACTAACCCTAACACTAACCCTTACCCTAACCCTAACCCTAACCCTAAACTTAACCTTACCCCTCACCTTAACCCTTACCCTTACCCTAACCCTAACCCTAAACCTATCCCGAACCCTAACCCTATCCCTAACCCTAACTCTTATCCTTACCCTAACCCTAATCTTAACCTAACCCTAACCGTAACCCTAACCCTTACCCTCACCCTAACCCTAACCTTAACCTTAACCCTAACCCTAACCCTAACACTTATCCTTACCCTAAACCAAACACTAACCCTAACACTAACCCTACCCTAACTCTAAACATAACCATTACCCTTACCTTAACCCTAACCCTAAACCTAAACCTAAACCTATAACATAACCTTACCCTAACCCTAACCCTAACCTTAACCCTAACCCTTACCTTACCCTTACACTAACCCTAACCCTATCCCTAACCCTTACCCTTACCCTTAACCTAAACCTAAACCTGACCCTAACCCTAACCCTAAACCTTAACCTTACCCTAAACCTAACATTAACCCTTACACTAACCCTAACCCTAACCCTAAACCTAACCCGTACCCTTACCTTAACACTAACCCTAACCATAACCCTAACCCTAGCACATACCCTTACCCTAACCTTAACCCTAAACCTAACCGTAACCCTAAACCTAACCCTAAACCTAACTCTAAACCTAACCGTTACCCTAACCCTAACCTTAACTACAACACTACACCTAACCTAACACTTAACCTTACACTAACCCTAACCCTAAACCTAACCCTAACCCTAAACCTAACCCTTACCCTTACCCTAACCCGAACCCTAACCCTACCCCTAAAGCTAATCCTTAACCTTACCCTAACACTAACCCTAAAACTTAACCTAACCCTAACCCCTAACACTAACCCAAACCCTACCCTAACCCTTAGCCTTATTCTAACCCTAAACCTAACCCTAACACTTACCCTTACCATAACCCCTACCCTAAACCTAACCCTAACCCTAAACCTTACCCTAACCCTAACTCTAACCCTAACCCTTACCCTTACCCTAACCCTAAAACTAACTATAACCCTAACCATAACCCTTACCCTTACCCTAACCCTAACCATAACGCTAACCCTTAACCTTCCCCTAACACTAACACTAAACCTAACCCTAACCCTAAACCCTAACACTAACCCTAACCCTACCCTTAACCCTTACCCTTATTCTAATCTTAAACCTAACCCTAACACTTACGCTTACCCTAACCCCTACTCTAACCCTAAACCTAACCCTAAACCTTACCCTAACCCTAACCCTAACCTTAACCCTTACGCTTACCCTAACCCTAAACCTAACCCTAACCCTAACCCTTGCCCTTACCCTAACCCTAACCCTAACCCTAACCCTAACCTTAAAACTTACCCTTACACTAAACCTAACCCTAACACTTACCCTAATCCTAACCCTAACCCTAACCATTACCCTTACCCTAACCCAAACCCTAAGCTTACCCACAACCCTAACCCTAAACCTAACCCTAACCTTAACCCCAACACTAACCCTAACCCTTACCCTTACCGTAACCGTAAACCTAACCCTTACCCTTACCCTAACCCTAACCCTAACCTAACCCTAACCCTTACGCTAAACCTAACCCTAAACCTAACCCTTACCCTAACCCTAACCTTAACCCCAACACTAACCCTAACCCTAACACTTACCCTAACACCAAACCTAAACCTAACCTTTACCCTTACCCTAACCCTAATCGTAACCTTAACCACAAACCTAAACCTAACACTAAACCTAACCCTAACCCTTACCCTAACCATAATCCTAACACTAACCCTAACACTAACACTTACCCTTAACCTAACCCTAATCCTAACCCTAACCCTTTTCCTAAACGTAACTCTAACCCTAACCCTAACATTTAACCTAACGCTAACACTAACCCTAACCCCTAACCCTAACCCTAACCCTAAACCTAACACTAACACTAACCCTAACCCCTAACCCTAACCCTAACAATAACACTAACCCCTAACCCTAACCCTAACCCTAACCCTTACCCTTATCCTAACCCAAACCCTAACCCTAGCAGTTACCCTTACCCTTACCCTAATCCTAACCCTAACCTTACCCCATCCCTAAACCTAACCCTAATCCTAACCCTAACACTTACCCTAAACCTAACCCTAACACTTATCCTAAACATAACCCTAACCATATCCCTAACACTAACCCTTAACCTAACCCTAACACTAACCCTAACCCTAACCCTTACCCTTATCCTAACCCTAACACTAACCCTAACACTTACCCTTACCCTAACCACTACCCTAACCCAAACCCTAACACTAACACTTACCCTTACCCTTACCCTAACCCTAAACCTAACCCTAACCCTTACCCTTACACTAACCCTAACCCAAAACCTAACCTTAACCCTTACGCTAAACCTAACTCTAACCCTAACCTTAACCCTTACCCTAACCCTAACCTTAACCCCAACACTAGCCCTAACCCTAGCACTTACCCTAACCCCAACCCTAACCCTAAACCTAACCTTAACCCCAACCCTAAACCAAAACCTAACCCTAACCCTAAACCTTACGCTAACCCTAACCCTAACACTAACACTTACCCTTAACCTAACCCTAACCAATACCCTAACTCTTATTCTAACCCTATCCCTAACCCTAACCCTAACACTTAACATAACGCTAACACTAACCCTAACCCCAAACCTAACCCTTACCATAACTCTAACCCTAACCCTAACACTAACACTAACCCTAACCTCTAACCTTAACCCTAACAATAACACTAACCCCTAACCCTAACCCTAACACTAACCCTTACCCTTACCCTTATCCTAACCCGAAACCTAACCCTAACACCCTTACCCTAACCTCTACCCTAACCCTATCCCTAACCCTAACCCTAACCCTTAACGTTTCGCTAACACTAACCCTAACCCCTAACCCTAAACCTTACCATAACCCTAACCCTAACCCTAACACTAACACTAACCCTAACCTCTAACCCTAACCCTAACAATAACACTAACCCCTAACCCTAACCCTAACCCTTACCCTTACCCTTTTCCTAACCCTAACCCTAACCCTAACACACTTACCCTAACCTCTACCCTAACCCTAAGCCTAACCCTAACCCTTACCCTAACCCTAACGCTAACCCTAACACTAACCCTAAAACTTACCCTTACCTAAACCTAACCCTAACCCTTACGCTAAACCTAACCCTAACCCTAACCCTTACCCTTACCTTAACCCTAACCCTAAACCTTACCCTAACGCTAACCCTAACCCTTAATATAACCTTAACCCTAACATTAACACATACCCTTACCCTAACCCTAACCTAACCTTAACCCTAACCCTAACCATAACCCTAACCCTAACCCTAAACCTAACCCTAACCCTTAGGCTTATCCACACCCTAACCCTAACCTTAAACCTAACCCTAACTCTAACCCCACCTCTAAACTTAACACTAACCCTTATCCTTACCCTAACCCTAAACCTAACCCTCAACTTAACCCTTACCTTTACCATAACCCTAACCCTAACCCTAACTCTAACCTTAACCCTAACCCTTACCCTAACCCTAACACTAACCCTAGCCCTAAACCTAACCCTAACCCTAACCCTAACCCTAACCCTAAATCTAACCGTTACCCTTACACTAACCCTAACCCTAAACCTAACCCTAACACTTACCCTTATCGTAATCCTAACTCTAACCCTAACCCTTACCCTTACCCTAACCCTAAACCTAATCCTAACCCTAACCCTAAACCTAACCCTAACCCTAAACCTAACCCTTGCCCTTACCCTAAACCTAACCCTAACCCTAACCCTAACCCATAAACCTAACCCTAACCCTAAACTTTACCCTTACCCTAAGCCTAACCCTAACCAGAACACTTACCCTAACCATAACCATAACCCTAACATGTACCCTTACCCTAACCCTAACTCTAAACTTAGCCCATACCCTAAACCTAACCCTAACCCTAACCCTTACCCTAACACTTACCCTAAACCTAACTCTAACCCTAACACTCACCCTTACATTAACCCTAACCCTAACCCTAACCCTTTCACTAATCCTAACCCTAACCCTTACCCTAAACCTAACCCTAACCCCTAACCCTAACCCTTAACCTAACCCTAACCCTTATCCTAACCCTAACCCTAACCCTTACCCTAACCCTAACCCTAACCCTAACCTTAACCTTAACCCTCACCCTAAACCTAACCCTTACCCTTACCCTAAACCTAACCCTAAACCTAACTTTAACCCTAACCCTAACCCATCCCTTCTCCTTACCCTAACCCTAACTCTAAACCTAACCCTTACTCTAACCCTAACCCAACCCTAACCCTTACCTTAACCCTAACCTAAACCCTAACTCTTACCTTTACCCTAACGCTAACCCTAACCCTAACCCTAACCCTAACACATATCCTTACCCTAACCCTAACCCTAACCCTAACCCCTAACCTTTCCCTAACCCTAACCCTTACCTTAACCCTAACCCAACCATAACCCTTACACTTACAATAACCCTAACCCTAAACCTAACCCTCACCCTAACACTAACCCTACCCAAATCCTAACCCTAACGCTAACCCTTACCCGTAACCTAACCCTAACCCTAACACTTAACCTTAACCCTAAACCGAACCCTTACCCTAACCCTAACCCTAACACTTACCCTAACCCTAACCCTAACCCTAAACTTAACTTCAACACTAAACCTAACCCTAAACTTAACCCTAACCCTTACTCTTATCCTATCTGTAAAACTAAACCTAACCCTAACCCTAAACCTAACCCAAAACCTTACCCTAACCCTAACCCTAATCCTAAACTTAACCCTTACCCTAACCCTAACCCTAACCCTAACCTTAAGCATAACCCTTACCCTTACCTTAACCCTAACCCTAACCTTTACACTTATCCTAACCCTAACCCTAAACCTAAGCTTAACCCTTACCCTTACCCTCACCCTAACCCTAACCTTAACCCTAACCCTAACCCTAAACTTAACCCTAACCCTTACCCTTACGCTTACCCTAAGCCTAACCCTAACCCTAACCCTTACCCTAACCCTAACTCTAACCCTAACCCTAACCTTAACCTTAATCCTAACCCTAACCCTTACCCTAACCCTAACCCTAACCCTAACCCTAAACCTTGCCCTTACCCTAACCCTAACACTAACCCTAACCCTTCCTCTAAACCTAACCCAACCCTAACCTTTACCCTAAGCCTAAACCTAACCCTAAACCGAAACTTTACCCTAACCCTAACCCTTCCCTTGCTCTTACCCTAACCCTAACCCTAACCCTTACTCTAACCCTAACCTAATCGAACCCTAACCCTTACCTTAACCCTAACCTAAACCCTAACTCTTACCTTTACCCTAACGCTAACCCTAACCCTAACCCTAACCCTAACCCCTAAGCTTTCCCTATTCCTAACCCTAACCTTAATCCTTTCCCTTACCCTAACCCTAACCCCAAACCTAACCCTAACCTTAACCTTAACCCTAACCCTAACCCTAACCCTTGCACTTACCCTAACCCTAACCCTAAACCTAACCCTAACCCTACCCCTACCCAAATCCTAAACCTAACGCTAACCCTTACCCTTAACCTAAACCTAACCCTAACACTTAACCTTAACCCTAAACTGAATCCTTTCCCTTACCCTAACTATAACCCTAACACTTACTCTAACCCTAAACCTAACCCTAAACTTAACTTCAACACTAAACCTATCCCTAATCCTAACCCTAACCCTTACCCTTATCCTATCCGTAAACCTAAACCTAACCCTAAGTCTAACCCTAACCCTAACCCAAAACCTTACCCTAACGCTAACCCTGATCTTAAACCTAACCCTTACCCTAACCCTAACCCTAAACCTACCCTTTACACTTACCCTAACCCTAACCCTAAACCTAAGCTTAACCCTTACCCTTACCCTTACCCTTATGCTTACCCGAACCCTAACCCTAACCCTAACCCTTAGCCTAACCCTAACCCTAACCCTAACCCTAAACTTAACCTTAATCCTAACCCTAACACTAACCCTTACCCTTACCCTAAACCTAACCCTAAATCTTACCTTTACCCTAACCCTAACCCTAAACCTTGCCCTTACCCTAACCATAACCCTAACCCTAACCTTACTCTAACCCTAACCCAACCCTAAACTTTACCCTTAGCCTAAACCTAACCCTAAACCGAAACTTTACCCTAACCCTAACCCTAACCCTTGCCCTTACCATAAGCTAACCCTAACCCTAACCCTAACCCTAACCCTAAACCTAACTCTAACCCTAAACCTAACCCTAACCCTAACCCTTACCATAACCCTAACCCTAAATCTTACCCTAACCCTAACCCTAACCTTAACTTTAAACCTAACCCTAACCCTAACCCTTACCATTACCCTAACCCTAACCCTAAAAATAACCCTAACCCTAACCCTAACACTAACCCTTACCCTTACCCTACACCTAACCCTAACCCTAACCCTAAACCTAAACCATACCCTTACCCTAAACCTAACACTAACCCTAACCCTTACCCTTACCCTAACCCTAACCCTAACCCTAACCCTTACCATAACCCTAACCCTAAACCTTACCAAAACCCTAACCCTAACCCTTACCCTAACGCTAAACCTAACCCTAACCCTAACCCATACCCTAAACCTAACCCTAACCCTAACCCTTACCCTAACACTTACCCTACCTCTAACCCTAACCATAACACTTACCTTACCCTAACCCTAATCCTAACCCTTAACCTAATCCTAACCCTATCCCTTACCCTAACCCTAACCCTAAACCTAAACCTTACCCTAACCCTAACCCTAACCCTTACCCTAACCCTAACCGTAACCCTAACCCTAACCCTAACCCTTAACCTAATCCTAACCCTAACCCTTACCCTAACCCTTATCCTAACCATAACCCTAATCATAACTCCTAACCCTAACCCTTAACCTAACCCTAACCCAAACCCTTACCCTTACCCTAACCCTAAACGTAACTCTAACCCTAACCCTAACCCTAACCCTTCCCCTAACCTTAATCCTAACCCTAATCTTAACCTTAACCCTAACCCTAACCCTAACCACTACCCTTACCCTAAACCTAACCCTAAACCTAACTTTAACCCTAACCCTAACCCTAACCCTTGCCCTTACCCTAACACTAACCCTAACCCTAACCCTTAATCTAACCCTAACCCAACCCTAACCCTTAAACTTACCCAAACCCTAAACCTAACCCTAACCCTAACCCTAACCCTTACCCTACACCTAACCCTAACCCTAACCTCAAACCTAACCCTAACCCTTACCCTTACCCTAATCCTAACCCATACCCTAACCCTAAACCTCAACCTAAACCTAAACCTAACCCTAACCCTAATCCTAACCATAACCCTAATCATAACTCCTAACCCTAACCCTTAACCTAACCCTAACCCAAACCCTTTCCCTTACCCTAACCCTAAACGTAACTCTAACCCTAACCCTAACCCTAAACCTTACCCTAAACCTAACACTAACCCCTTCCCTTACCCTAACCCTAACCCCAACTCTAAACCTAACCTTAACCCTAACCCTAACCCTAACCCTTACACTTACCCCAGCCCTAACCCTAAAACTAACCCTAACCCTAACACCTACCATAAACCTAACTCTAAACTTAACTGCAACACTAAACCTAACCCTAACCCTAACCCTAACCCTTACTCTTACACTAACCCTAACCCTAAACCTAACCCTTACCCTAACCCTAACCCTAACCCTAACCTTAAGCATAACCCTTACCCTTACACTAACCCTAACCTTAACCCTAACCTTTACCCTTACCCTAAACCTAACCCTAAACCTAAGCTTAACCCTTTCCCTTACCCGAACCCTAACACTAACCTTAACCCTAACCCTAACCCTAACCCTTACACTTACCCTACCCTAACCCTAAACCTAACGCGAACCATGACCCTATCCCTAACCTAACTCTTATCGTTACCCTAACCCTAAACCTAAACCTCACCCTAACACTAACCATTAACCCTAACCCTAACCCTAACCCTTACCCTAACCCTAACCCTCACCCTAATCCATACCCTTACCCTAACCCTAACCCTTACCCTTACCCTAACCCTAAGCCTAAACTTAACCCCAACCCTAAACCAAACCCTGACACTAACCCTTAACCTAACCATTACCATAACCCTTACCCTAACCCTAACCCTTATCCTAACCCTAACCCTAACCTTAACCCTAACACTACCCTGAAACCTAAACCTTACCCTTATCGTAACCCTAACCCTAAACCTAATCTAACCTTAACCCTAACCTCAACCGTAACCCTAAACCTAAACCTTACCCTTACCCTAACAATAACCCCAAACCTAAACCTAACCCTAACCGTAAACCTAACCCCTAAGCCTAACCCTAACCGTAACCCTAACCCTTTCCCTTATCCTAACCCTAATCCTATCTTAAAACTTACACTTACCCTAACCCCTACCCTAATCTTACCGCTAACCATAACCCTTACCCTAACCCTAATCCTAACCCTAACCCTAACCCTTACCCTTACCCTCAGCCTAAAAATAACCTTAACCCTAACTCTACACCTATCTCTTACCCTTACCCTTTCCTTAACCCTAACCCTAACCCTTACCCTTACCCTAACACTAAACCGAACTCTATACCTAACCCTAAACCTAATCCTAACCCTAACGCTTACCCTTAACCTAACCCTAACCCTAAACCTAACCCTAACCCTAAGCCTAACCCTAACCCTAAACCTAACCCTTACCCTTACCCTTACCCTCACCCTAACCCTAATCTTAACCCTAACCCTAACCTTAACCCTAACCCTATCCTTACCCTAACCCTAACACTGCCCCTAACACTAAATCTAACCCTAACCCTAAACCTAACCATTACCCTTACCCTAACCCTAACCGTAAACCTAACCCTAACCCTTAGCCTTACCCTAACCCTAATCCTAACCCTAACCCTAAACCTAATACTAACCCTAACCCTAACACTAACTCTTACCCTTACCCTAACCCTAATCCTAAACCTAACCCTCATCCTAACCCTAACTCTAACATATACCCTAACCCCAACCCTAAACCTAACCTTTACCCTTACCCTAACTCTAATCCTAAACTTAACCCCAACCCTAAACCTAACCCTAACCCTAACCCTAACCCTTACCCTAAACCTAATACTAACCCAAACCCTAACACTAACACTTACCCTTACCCTAACCCTAATCCTAAACCTAACCCTCATCCTAACCCTAACTCTAACCCTAACCCTTAACCTAACGCTAACACTAACCCTAACCACTAACCCTAACCCTTACCATAACACTTACCCTAACCCTAACCCTAACCCTAACAATAACACTAACCCCTAACCCTAACCCTTCCCCTTATCCTAACACGAACCCTAACCCTAACAGTTACCCTTACCCTGACCCTAACCCTAACCCTAACCCTAACACTTACCCTAAACCTAACCCTAAACCTAACACTAACCCTAACACTTACCCTTACCCTAACCCTAACCCTAACACTTATCCTAAACATAACCCTAACCATAACCCTAAACCTAACCCTTAACCTAACCCTAACCCTAACCTTAACCCTAACCCTTACCCTTATCCTAACCCTAACCCTAACCCTAACCCTAACCCTAACCTAACCCTAAACCTTACACTAAACCTAACCCTAACCCTAACCCTTACCTAACCCTAAACTTAACCCAACACTAACCCTAACCCTAACACTTACCCTAACCCAACCCCTAAACCTAACTTTTACCCTTACCCTAACTCTAATCCTAACCTTAACCCCAACCCTAAACCTAACCCTAACCCTAACCCTAACCCTTACCCTAAACCTAATACTAACCCTAACCATAACACTAACACTTACCCTTACCCTAACCCTAATCCTAAACCTAACCCTTATCCTAACGCTAACTCTTACACTAACCCTTAACCTAACGCTAACACTAACCCTAACCACTAACCCTAACCCTTACCATAACCCTTACCCTAACCCTAACCCTAATCCCTAACCCTAACCCTAACAATAACACTAACCCCTAACCCTAACCCTTCCCCTTATCCTAACCCGAACCCTAACCCTAACAGTTACCCTTACCCTAACCCTAACCCTAACCCTAACACTAACCCTAACACTTACCCTAAACCTAACCCTAAACCTGACACTACCCTAACACTTACCCTTACCCTAACCCTAACCCTAACCCTAACACTTATCCTAAACATAACCCTAACCATAACCCTAACCCTAACCCTTAACCTAACCCTAACCCTAACCCTAACACTTACCCTTACCCTAACCCCTACCCTAAACCTAACCCTAACACTAACACTTACCCTTACCCTTACCCTTACCCTAACCCTAACACTAACCATAACCCTTACCCTTACACTAACCCTAACCCTAAACCTAACCCTAACCCTTAAGCTAAACCTAACTCTAACCCTAACCTTAACCCTTACCCTAACCCTAACCCTAACACTAACCTTAACACTAACCCAAACCCTAACCCTTACCCTTTCCCTAACACTAACCCTAAACCTAAAGCGAACCATGACCCTATCCCTAACCCTAACTCTTATCCTTACCCTAACCCTAACCTTAAACCTAACCCTAACACTAACCATTAACCCTAAATCTAACCCTAAACATAACCCTAACCCTTACCCTTACCCTAACCCTAATCCTAACTTTAATGCTAACCCTAACCCTAAACCTTACCCTAACCCTTACCCTAACCCTAATCCATACCCTTACCCTAACCCTAACCCTAAACTTAACCCTAACCCTTACCCTTACACTAACCCTAACACTAATCCTAACCCTTACCCTAACCGTAACCCTAACTCTAACCCTTACCCTTACCCTAAGGCTAACCCTAAACCTAACCCTAACCCGAACCCTAACCTTAACCCTAACCCTAAAACTAACCCTTCCCCTTACCCTAACCCTAACCCTAACCCTAACAGCTAACCCTAACCCTAACCCTAGCCCTTACCCTTACCCTAACCCTAACCCTAACCTAACCGTAACACTTACCCTAACCTAACTCTAACCCTAACCCCTACCCTTACACTAACACTAACCCTAACCTTAACCCCAAACTTAAACCTGACCCTAACCCTAACCCAAACACTTACCCTTACCCTAACCCTGATATTAACCCTAACCCTAACCCTTATCCTAACCCTAACCCTAACGTAACACTAACCCTAACCCTAACTCTAACCCTTAACCTTACACTAACCCTAACCCTAAACCTAACAATAACCTGAACCTTTACCCTAACCCTAACACTAACCCTAACCTCAAACTTAACTCCGACCCTAACCCTAAACCTAACTATTACCCTTATCCTAAACCTAAACCTAAACCTAACCCTAACCCTAACCCTAACGCTTACCCTTACCCTAACCCTAAACCTAACCCCTAACACTAACCCTTACCCTAATCCTAACCCTTACCCTTACCCTAACCCTAACCCTAACCCTAACCCTAAACCTAACCCTATCCCTAACCCTAACCCTAACCTTAACCCTAACCCTAACCCTATCCCTTACCCTTACCCTAACCCTAACCCTAAACCTAACACTAACCCTAACCCTAACCCTTACCCTTATTCCAACCCTAACCCTAAACCTAACACTTACCCTTAACCTAACCCCTACCCTAAACCTAACGCTAACCCTCAACCTTACCCTAACCCTAAAACTAATCTTAACCCTAACCCTTACCCTTACCCTAACCCTAAACCTAACCTTAATGCTAAACCTAACTCTAACACCTAACCCTTACCCTAAACCTAACTCTAAACCTAACCCTAACCCTAACCCTAACGCTTACCCTTACCCTAAACCTAACCCTAAACCTAACCCCTAAACCTAACCCTAACACTAACGTTAACCCTTACCCTTACCCTAACCCTAATCCTGTCCCTAACCCTAACACTTACCCTAACCCTAACCCTAACCCTAACACTTACCCGTAACTTAACCCTAACCCTAACCCCTAACTCTAACCCTAACCCTAACCCTAACAGTTACCCTTACCCTAACCGTAACCCTAAACCTAACCCTAACCCTAACTCTAACCCAAAACCTTACCCTAACCCTAACCTTAATCCTAAACCTAACCCTTACTCTAACCCTAACCCTAACCCTAACCTTAACCATAACCCTTACCCTTACCCTAACTGTAACCCTAAACCTAACCCTAACCTTTAACCTTACCCTCACCCTAAACCTAACCTTAACCCTAACCCTAAAGCTAACCCTAACTGTAAACCTATCCTGAACCAAAACCCCTATCCTTACCCTAACCCTAACACTAACCCTAACCCTAAAGCTAACCCTAACTCTAAAACTAACACTTACCCTTATTGTAAACCTAACCCTAAACCTAACCCTAAACCTTACCCTAACCCTAAACATAAACCTAACCATAACCCTAACCCTAACCCTAAACTTAACGCTGACCCTAACCCTAACACTTACGCTTACCCTAACCGCTACCCTAAACTTAACGCTAACCATAACCCTCACCCTAACCCTAAGCCAAACCCTAACCCTAACCCTTACACTTACCCTCAGCCTAAACCTACCCTTAATCCTAATCCTACCCCTAACCATTACCCTTACCCTTTCCCTAATCCTAACGCTAACCCTAAGCCTAACCCTAACCCTTACCCTAACCCTAACCATAACCTAACCCTAAACCTAACCCTAAACCTAAACCTAACCCAAACTTAACCCTAACACTAACCCTTACGCAAACCTAACCCTAACCCTAACCCTAACCCCTAACCATAACCCTAACCCTAACCCTAACCCTTACCCTTATATAAACCCTAACCCTAACCCTAACCCCTAACCATAACCCTAACCCTAACCCTAACCCTTACCCTTATATAAACCCTAACCCTAACCCTAACCCTTACGCTTACCCTAAACCCTACCCTAATCTTAACGCTAACCATAACCCTTACCCTAACCCTATGCCTCACCCGAAAACTAACCCTTACCCTTACCCTCAGCCTAAACCTAAGCTTAATCCTAACCCTACCCCTAACCCTTATTCTTACCGTTTCCCTAACCCTAAAACTAACCCTACCCCTTACCCTTACCCTAACACTAAACCTAACTCTAACACTAACGCTAAACCTAACCCTAACCCTAACGCTTACACTTAACCTAATCCTAACCCTAAACCTAACCCTAACCCTAAGCCTAACCCTAACCCTAAACCTAACACTAACCCTTACCCTTATCCTCACCCTAACCCTAATCTTAACCCTAACCCTAACCCTAACTCTTAGGCTTAACCTAACCCTAACCCTAACCCAAACTCTAAACCTAACCCTAACCCTAATCCTAACCCTTACCCTCACCCTAACTATAAACTTAACCCTAACCCTAATCCTAACCCTTACCCTAACACTAAACCTAATCCTAACCCTAACCCTTACCCTTACCATAACCCTCACCCTAACCCTAAACCTAACCCTAACATTATCCCTAACACTTACCCTTACCCTAACCCTATACCTAACCCTAACCCTAAACCTAACCCTAACCCTAACAGCTAACCCTAACCCTAACCCTAAACCTTACCCTTACCCTAACCCTAACCCTAACCCTAACACTTACCCTAAAACTTACCCTAAATCTAACCCTTACCCTTACCCTAACCCTAACCCTAACCTTAAACCCAACCCTAAACCTAACCCCAACCCTAACCCTAACCCTAACCCTTACCCTAACCCTAACCCAAACCCTAACACTTACCCTACCCTAACCCTAACCTTAAACCTAACCCTAATGCTTGTCCTAACCCTAACCAAAACCGTTAACCTAACCCAAACACTATTCCTAAACCCTAACCGTAACACTTACCCTAAACCTAACCCTAACCCTAACCCTAACCCTTACCCTAAGCCTAACCCTAACTCTAACCCTAACCATAACCCTAACCCTAACCCTAACTCTAACCATAACCCTAACCCTTACTCTAACCCAAACCATAACCTCAACCCTAACCCTAACTCTAACCCTACCCTAACCCTACACCTTACCCTTACTCTAACCCTAACACTAACCCTAAATCTAAAACTAACCCTAACCCTAACCCTAAACCTTACCGTAACCCTAACCCTAACCCTACCCCTTACCTTTACCCTAACCCTAACACTAACCCTAACCTAACCCATACCCAAACCCTAACCCTAACCCTTACCCTAACCCTAACCCTAACCTTAACACTAAACCTAACCCTAACCCTAATCCTAACATTAACCCTAACCCTAAACCTAAACCTAACCCTAACCCTAACCATAACCCTAACCTTAAACCTAACCCTAAACTTAACCCTTACCCTTAAGCTAACCCTAAACCTAACACTAACCCTAACCCTAACCCTTAAACTTATTCCAACCCTAAACCTAACCCTAACACTTACACTTACCCTAACCCCTACCCTAACCCCAACGCTAACCCTAACCCTTACCCTTACCCTTACCCTAATCCTAAACCCAACCTTAATGCTAACGCTTACTCTAACACCTACCCTTACCCTCACCCTAACCGTAATCCTAATCCTTACCCTAAACCTAACCCTAACCCTTACCCTAAACCTAATCCTAACCCTAACCCTAACCCTTACCTTACCTTAACCCTAACCCTAACCCTAACTCTTACCCTTACCCAAACGCTAACCCTAACAATAACCCTAACCCTAATCCTAAACACATATCCTTACCGTAACCCTAACCCTAACCTTAACCCTAACCCTAACCTTATCCCTAACCGTAACCCTAACCCTAACCCTTACCCTTACCTTAACCCTAACCCTAAACTTAACTGCAACACTAAACCTAACCCTAACCCTAAACCTAACCCTTACCCTTACCCTAACCGTACCCTAAACCTAACCCTAACCCTAACCCAAAACCTTACCCTAACCCAACCCTAATCCTAACCCTAACCCTTACCCTAACCCTAACCCTAACCCTAAACCTAACCCTAACCTTAACCATAACCCTTACCCTTACCCTAACCGTAACCCTGAACCTAACCCTAACCTTTACCCTTACCCTCACCCTAACCTAACCCTAACCCTAAAACTAACCCTAAACCTACAGCTAACCCTAACTGTAAACCTAACACTTACCCTTACTGTAAACCTAACCCTAAACCTAACCCTAAACCTTACCCTAACCCTAACCCTAAACCTAAACCTAAAACTTACCCTAACCCTAACCCTAACCCTAAACCTAAACTTAACCCCAACCCTAACACTTACGCTTACCCTAACCCCTACCCTAACCTTAATGCTAACAATAACCCTTACCCTAATCCTAAGAACAACCCTAAACCTAACCCTTACCCTTACCCTCAGCCTAAACCTAACCTTAACCCTAACCCTACCCCTAACCCATACCCTTACCCTTACCCTTTCCCTAACACTAACCCTAACCCTAACTCTTACCCTAACAGTAAACCTAACCCTTACCCTAACCCTAAGCCTAACCATAACCCTAACCCATACCCTTACCCTCAGCCTAAAACTTAACTTAACCCTAAGCCTACCCCTAACCCTTACCCTTACCCTTTCCTTAACCCTAACCCTAACCATAACAATAACCCTAAACCTTATCCCTAAGCCTAAACCTAACCCTAACCCTAACCCTTACCCTTTTCCTAACCCAAACACTAACCCTAATACTTACCCTTACCCTAACACTTACCCTAACCGTAAGGCTAACCATAAACCTTACCCTAACCCTAACCCTAATCCTTACCGTTATCCTCAGCGTAAACCTAACTTAACTCTAACCCTAACCCTAAGCCTTATCCTAACCCTAACCCTAACCCTAACCTAACCCTTAACCTTACCCTATCCCTAAACCTAACCTTAATGCTAAACCTTAACCCTAAACCTTACCCTAACCCTAACCCTAACCCTAATCCTTACCCTAACCCTAACTCTAACCCTAACCCTAAACCTTACCCTTTCCCTAACCCTAACCCTAATTCTAACCCTAACCCTTACCCTTAACCTAACCCTAACCCTAAATCTAACCCTAACCATAACCCTAAAGCTTACCTTAACCCTACACTAACCCTAACCCTTACCCTTACCCTAACCCTAACCCTAACCCTAACCCAAACCTTAACCCTAACCCTAACCCTAACCCTAACCCTTACCCTAACCCTAAACCTAAACCTAACCGTAAATGTAACCCCTAACCCTAACCCTAACTCTAACCCTTTCTCTTACCCTATCCTTAACCCTAACCTTAACGCTAACCCAAACCCTAAACCTACCCCTTACCCTAACCCTAATCCTAACCCTAATCCTTACCCTAACCCTAACTCTAACCCTAACCCTTACCCTTACCCTAACCCTAACCCTAACCCTAACTCTAACCCTAATCCTTACCCTTAACCTAACCCTAACCCTAAACCTAACCCTAATCCTAACCCTAAGGCTAACCTTAACCCTACACTAACCCTAACCCTTACCCTTACCCTAACCCTAACCCTAACCTTTAGCCTTAACCTAACCCTAACCCTAACCCAAACTCTAAACCTAACCCTAACCCTAACCCTAACCCTTACCCTTACCCTCACCCTAACTATAAACTTAACACTAACCCTAATCCTAACCCTTACTCAAACAGTAAACCTAACCCTAACCCTAACTCTAGACCTAACTCTAACATTAACCCTAACACTTACCCTTACCCTAACCCTATACCTAAACCTAACCCTAACCCTAACCCTAACCCTAACAGCTAACCCTAACCCTAAACCTAACCCTTACCCTTACCCTAACCCTAACCCTATCCCTAACCGTAACACTTACCCTAACACTAACCCTAAATTTAACCCTTACCCTTACCCTAACCCTAACCTTAAACCCAACCCTAACTCTAAACCTAACCATTACCCTAACCCTAACCCAAACCCTAACCCTTACCCTAACCCGAACCCTAACCGTAACACTTACCGTACCCTAACATTAACCTTAAACCTAACCCTAACCCTTATCCTAACCCTAACCCTAACCATAAAACTAACCCTAACTCTGTTCCTAAACCTTAACCGTAACACTTACCCTAAACCTTACCCTAACCCTAACCCTAACCATAACCCTTACCCTTACCCTAACCCTAACACTAACCCTAACCCTAACCCTTACCCTAACCCTAACCCTAACCCTTACCCTAACCCTAACCCTAACCCTAACCTTAACACAAAACCTAACCCTAAACCTACACCTAAACATTACCCTTACCCTAACCCTGACCCTAAACCTAACTCTAACCCTTACCCTTACCCTAACCCTAACCCTAACCCTAAACCTAACCCTAACCCTAACCCTAACCTTGAACCTAACCCTAACCCTAACACTTACCCTTACGCTAACCCTAAACCTAACACTAACCCTAACCCTAACCCTTAACCTTATTCCAACCCTAACCCTAACCCTAACATTTACCCTTACCCTAACCCCTACCCTAACCCTAATGCTAACCCTAACCCTTACCCTAACCCTAACACTAACCCTAACCCTAACCCTTACCCTTACCCTAATCCTAAACCTAACCGTAATGCTAACGCTAACCCTAACACCTACCCTTACACTCACCCTAACCGTAACCCTAAACCTTACCCTAAACCTAACCCTAACCCTTACCCTAAACCTACCCCTACACCTACCCCTAACCATAACCCTAACACTTACCCTTACCTTAACCCTAACCCTAACCCTAACCCTTACCCTTACCCTAACGCTAACCCTAACCCTAACACATATCCTTACCGTAACCCTAACCCTAACCTTAACCCTAACCCTAACCTTATCCCTAACCCTAACCCTAACCCTTACCTTTACCCTTACCCTTACCCTAAGCCTAAACTTAACTGCAACACTAAACCTAACCCTAACCCTAACCCTAACCCTTACCCTTACCCTAACCGTAACCCTAAACCTAACCTTAACCCTAACCTTAACCCAAAACCTTACCCTAACCCTAACCCTAATCCTAAACCTTACCCTTACCCTAACGCTAACCCTAACCCGAAACCTAACCCTAACCTTAACCATGACCCTTACCCTTACCCTAACCGTAACCCTAAACCTAACCCTAACCTTTACCCTTACCCTCACCCTAACCCTAACCTTAACCCTAACCTAACCTTAACCCTAACCTTAACCCTAAACCTTATCCTTACCCTAACCCTAAAACTAACCCTAACCCTACAGCTAACTCTAACTGTAAACCTATAACTTACCCTTACTGTAAACCTAACCCTAAACCTAACCCTAAACCTTACCCTAACCCTAACCCTAAACCTAACCCTAAACCTTACCCTAACCCTAACCCTAACCCTAACCCTAACCTTACCCCTAACCCTAACCCTAACACTTATGCTTACCCTAACCCCTACCCTAACCTTAACGCTAACCATAACCCTTACCCTAACCCTAAACCCAACCCTAAACCTAAACCTTACACTTACCCTCAGCCTAAACCTATCCTTAACACTAACCCTACCCCTAACCGATACCCTTACCTTACCCTTTCCCTAACACTAACCCTAACCCTAACCCTTACCCTAACGCTAAACCTAACCCTTACCCTAACCCTAAGCCTATCCCTAACCCTAACCCATACCCTTACCCTCAGCCTAAACCTTAACTTAACCCTAACCCTACCCCTAACCCTTACCCTTACCCTTTCCCTAACCCTAACCCTAACCATAACCCTAACCCTAAAACTTACCCCTAAGCCTAAACCTAACCATAACCCTAACACTTACCCTTTTCCTAACCCTAACACTAACCCTAACACTTACCCTAACACCTACCATAACCGTAAGGCTAACCATAACTCTTACCCTAACCCTAACCCTAATCCTTACCCTTACCCTCAGCCTAAAACTAACCTTACCCTAACCCTAACCCTAAGCCTTATCCTAACCCTGACCCTAACCCTAATCTAACCCTTACCCTTACCCTATCCCTAAACCTAGCCTTAATGCTAACCCAAAACCTACCCTAAACCTTACCCTAACCCTAACCCTAACCCTAATCCTTACCCTAACCCTAACTCTAACCCTAACCCTTACCCTTACCCTTAACCTAACCCTAACCCTAAAACTAACCTTAACCCTAACCCTAACGCTAACCTTAACCCTACCCAAACACTAAACCTTACCCTTACCCTAACTCTAACCCTAACCCTAACCTTAACCCTAACCCTAACCCTAAATCTAACCCTTACCCTAACCCTAAACCTAAACCTAAACGTAACTGTAACCCCTAACCCTAACCCTAACTCTAACCCTTTCCCTTACCCTATCCCTAACCCTAACCTTAATGCTAACCCAAACCCTAAACCTACCCTTACCCTAACCCTAATCCTAACCCTAATCCTTACCCTAACCCTAACTCTAACCCTAACCCTAACCCTTACCCTTTCCCTAACCCTAACCCTAACTCTAACCCTAATCCTTACCCTTAACCTAACCCTAACCCTAAACCTAACCCTAATCCTAACCCTAACGCTAACCTTAACCCTACACTAACCCTAACCCCTACCCTTACCCTAACCCTAACCCTAACCCTAACCCTAACTCTTAGCCTTAATCTAACCCTAACCCTAACCCAAACTCTAACCCTAACCCTAACCCTAACCCTAACCCTTACCATTACCATCACCCTAACTACAAACTTAACCCTAACCCTAACCCTAACCCTTACCATTACCATCACCCTAACTACAAACTTAACCCTAAGCCTAATCCTAACCCTTACCCTAACCCTAAACCCAATCCTAACCCTAACCCTTACCCTTACCATAACCCTAACCCTAACTCTAAACCTAACTCTAACATTAACCCTAACACTTACCCTTACCCTAACCCTATACCTAAACCTAACCCTAACCCTAACCCTAATCCTAACCCTAAGAGATAACCCTAACCCTAACCCTAACCCTTACCCTTACTCTAACCCTATCCCTAACCCTAACCCTTACCCTAACCCTAACCCTAACCGTAACACTAACCATAACCCTAACCCTTACTCTAACCCAAACCATAACCTCAAACCTAACCCTAACCCTAACCCTACCCTAACCCTACACCTTACACTTACCCTAACCCTAACCCTAACCCTAAATCTAAAACTAACCCTAACCCTAATCCTAAACCTTATCGTAACCCTAACCCTAACCCTACCCCTTACCCTTACCCTAACCCTAACCCTAACCCTTACTCTAAACCTAACCCTAACCCTAACCTTAACACTAAACCTAACCCTAACCCTAAACCTAACCATTACCCTTACCTTAACCCTGACCCTAAACCTAACCCTAACCCTTACCCTTACCCTAACCCTAACCCTAACCCTAACCCTTACCCTAAACGTATCCCTATCCCTAAACCTTACACTTACCCTAAGGCTAACCCTAAACCTAACCCTAACCCTAAACCTAACCCTAATCCTTACCTTAACCCTAACTCTAACCCTAACCCTAACCCTTACCCTTACCCTTAACCTAACCCTAACCCTAAAACTAACCATAACCCTAACCCTAACGCTATCCTTAACCCTACACTAACCCTAACCCTTACCCTAACAATAACCCTAACCCTAACCTTAACCCTAACCCTAACCATAACCCTAACCCTTACCCTAACCCTAACCCTAAACCTAACCGTAAGTGTAACCCCTAACCCTAACCCTAACCCTTTCCCTTACCCTATCCCTAACCCTAACATTTATACTAACCCAAACCCTAAACCTACCCCTTACCCTAACCCTAACCTAACCCTAATCCTTACCCAAACCCTAACTCTAACGCTAAGCCTAACCCTTACCCTTACCCTAACCCTAACCCTAACCCTAACCCTAACCTTAACCCTAACTCTAATCCTAACACTTACGCTTACCCTAACCCCTACCCTAACGTTAACGCTAACCACAACCCTTACCCTAACCCTAAGCCCAACCCTAACCCTAACCCTTACACTTACCCTCAGCATAAACCTAACCTTAACCCTAACCCTACCGCTAACCCTTACCCTTAGACTTTCGCTAACCCTAACCCTAACCCTAACCCTTACCCTTACCCTAACACTAAACCTAACCCTTACCATAACTCTAAGCCTAATCCTAACCCTAACCCTTACCCTTAGCCTCAGCCTAAACCTTACCTTAACCCTAACCTACCCCTAACCCTTACCCTTACCCTTTCACTAACCCTAACACTAACCATAACCCTAACCCTAAACCTTACCCCTAAGCCTAAACCTAACCCTAACCCTAACCCTTACCCTTATCCTAACCCTAACACTAACCCTAACACTTACCCTTACCCTAATCCCTACCCTAACCGCAAGGCTAACCATAACCTTTGCCCTAACCCTAACCCTAACCCTAACCCTAATCCTTACCCTTACCCTCAGCCTAAACCTAACCTTACCCTAACCATACCCCTAACCCTTACCCTTACCCTTCCCTATTCCTAATCCTTACCCTTAGCCTTACCCTAACACTAAATCTAACTTTAACCCTAACCCTAACCCTAACGCTAACCATAAACCTTACCCTTAACCTAACCCTAACCCTAAACCTAACCCTAACCCTTACCCTTAACCCAACCCTAACCCTAACCCTAACCCTAACCCTAACCGTAACCCTAACCCTAAACCTAACCTTAACCCTAACCCTTATCCTTCCCCTAACCCTAACCCTAGCCTTAACCCTAAACCTAACCCTAACTCTAAACCTTACCCTTACCCTAACACTAACCCTAAACCTAACTCTAACCCTTACCCTTACCCTATCTCTAACCCTAACCCTAACCTTAACCCTGACCCTTACCCTTACCCTAACCCTAACTCTAAACCTAACCCTAAATCCAACCCTAACCCCAAACCTAAGCCTTATATTAACCCTAACCCTAACCCTCACCTAACCATTACCCTTACCCTATCCCTACCCCTGACCTTAATGCTAACCCAAACCCTAACCCTAAACCTTACCCTAACCCTAACCCTAACCCTAATCCTTACCTTAACCCTAACTCTAACCCTAACCCTAACCCTTACCCTTTCCCTAACCTTAACCCTAACTCTAACCCTAACCCTTACCCTTACCCTTAACCTAACCCTAACCCTAAAACTAACCCTAACCCTAACCCTAATGCTACCCTTAACCCTACACTAACCCTAACCCTTACCCTAACCCTAACCCTAACCCTAACCTTAACCCTAACCCTAACCATAACCCTAACCCTTACCCTAACCCTAACCCTAAACCTAACCGTAAGTGTAACCCCTAACCCTAACCCTAACCCTTTTCCTTACCCTATCCCGAACCCTAACCTTTATGCTAACCCAAACCCTAAACCTACCCCTTACCCTAACCCTAATCCTAACCCTAATCCTTACCCTAACCCTAACTCTAACCCAAACCCTAACCCTAACCCTAACCCTTACCCTAAACGTATCCCTATCCCTAAGCCTTACACTTACCCTAAGGCTAACCCTAAACCTAACCCTAACCCTAAACCTAACCTTAACCCTAACCCTAACCCTAAACCTTACCCTTACCCTTACCCTAACCCTAACCCTAAACCTAACCCTAATTCGAACCCTAAGCTTAACCCTTACCCTTAACCTAACCCTAACCCTAAACCTAACCCTAACCCTAACCCTACCAGGTAACCCTAACCCCTACCCTTACCCTAACCGTAACCCTAAACCTAACCCTAACCCTTAACCTTACCCTAACCCTAACCCTACCCTTAATGCTAACCCTAACCCTAAACCTTACCCTAACCCTAACCCTAAACCTAATCCATACCCTTACCCTAACCCTAACCCTAACCTTAACCCTAACCCTTACCCTTACCCTAACCTTAACCCTAACCCTAACCCTTACCCTAAAAGTAACCCTAACCCTAACCCTTATCCTTACCTTAAGGCTAAACCTAAACTTAACCCTAACCCTAACCCTAACCTTAACCCTAACCCTAACCCTAACCCTAACCCTTACCCTTACCCTAACCCTAACGCTAAACCTAACACTAATCCTAACCCTAAACCTAAACCTTACCCTTACCCTAACCCTAACCCTAAACCTAACCCTAACCCTAACCCTAATCCTAACCCTAAACCTAAACCTAGCCCTAACCCTAACCCTAACCCTAAACTTAAACCTAACCCTAACCCTAACCCTTACCCTTACGCTAACCCTAAACCTAACACTAACCCTAACCCTAACCCTTAACCTTATTCCAACCCTAACCCTAACCCTAACACTTACCCTTACCCTAACCCCTACCCTAAACCTAATGCTAACCCTAACCCTTACCCTAACCCTAACACTAACCCTAACCCTAAGCCTTACCCTTACCCTAATCCTAAATTTAACCTTAATGCTAACGCTAACCCTAACACCTACCCTTACCCTCACCCTAACCGTAACCTTAAACCTTACCCTAAACCTAACCATAACCCTTACCCTAAACCTAACCCTAACCCTAACCCTAAACCTAACCCTTACCTTACCTTAACCCTAACCCTAACCCTAACTCTTACCCTTACCCTAACGCTAACCCTAACAATAACCCTAATCCTAACCCTAACACATATCCTTACCGTAACCCTAACCCTAACCTTAACCCCAACCCTAACCTTATCCCTAACCCTAACCCTAACCCTAACCCTTACCCTTACCCTTACCCTAACCCTAACCCTAAACTTAACTGCAACACTAAACCTAACCCTAACCCTAACCCTTACTCTTACCCTAACCGTAACCCTAAACCTAAGCCTAACCCTAACACTAACCCAAAACCTTACCCTAACCCTAACCCTAACCCTACCCCTAAACCTAACCCTAATCTTAACCATAACCCTTACCCTTACCCTAACCGTAACCCTAAACCTAACCCTAACCTTTACCCTTACCCTCACCCTAACCCTAACCTTAACCCTAACCTAACCCTAACCCTAACCTTAACCCTAAACCTTATCCTTACCCTAACCCTAACACTAACTCTAACCCTACAGCTAACCCTAACTGTAAACCTAACACTTACCCTTACTGTAAACCTAACCCTAAACCTAACCCTAAACCTTACCCTAACCCTAACCCTAAACCTAACCCTAAACCTTACCCTAACCCTAACCCTAACCCTAACCCTATCCCTAAACTTAAACCTAACCCTAACCCTAACACTTACGCTTACCCTAACCCCTACCCTAACCTTGATGCTAACCATAACCCTTACCCTAAACCTAAGCCCAACCCTAACCCTAACCCATACCCTTACCCTCAGCCTAAACCTTAACTTAAACCTAACTCTACCCCTAACCCTTACCCTTACCCTTTCCCTAATCCTAACCCTAACCATAAGCCTAACCCTAAACCTTACCCCTAAGCCTAAACCTAACCCTAACCCTAACCCTTACCCTTTTCCTAACCCTAGCACTAACCCTAACACTTACCCTTAGCCTAACACCTACCCTAACCATAAGGCTAACCATAACCCTTACCCTAACCCTAACCCTAATCCTTACCCTTACCCTCAGCCTAAACCTAACCTTACCCTAACCCTAACCCTAAGCCTTATCCTAACCCTAACCCTAACCCTAACCTAACCCTTACCCTTACCCTATCCCTAACCCTAACCTTAATGCTAACCCAAACCCTAACCCTAACCCTTACCCTAAACCTAACCCTAACAATAATCCTTACCCTAACCCTAAGTCTAACGCTAACCTTAACCCTTACCCTTTCCCTAACCCTAAACCTAACCCTTACCCTAACTCTAACCCTAACCCTAACCCTAACGCTAACCCTAAACCTTACCCTTAACCTAACCCTAACCCTAAACGTAACCCTAACCCTTACCCTTAACCCAACCCTAACCAAAACCCTAACCCTAACCGTAACCCTAACCCTAAACCTAACCTTAACTCTAACCCTTATCCTTCCCCTAACCCTAACCCTAGACTTAACCCTAAACCTAACCCTAACCCTAAACCTTACCCTTACCCAAACCCTAACCCTAAACCTAACTCTAACCCTTACCCTTACCCTATCTCTAACCCTAACCCTAACCTTAACCCTGACTCTTACCCTTACCCTAACCCTAACTCTAAACCTAACCATAAATCGAAACCTAACCCCAACCCTAAGACTTATCCTAACCCTAACCCTAACCCTAACCTAACCATTACCCTTACCCTATCCCTACCCCTAACCTTAATGCTAACCCAAACCCTAACCCTAAACCTTACCCTAACCCTAACCCTAACCCTAATCCTTACCTTAACCCTAACTCTAACCCTAACCCTAACCCTTACCCTTACCCTTAACCTAACCCTAACCCTAAAACTAACCATAACCCTAACCCTAACGCTACCCTTAACCCTACACTAACCCTAACCCTTACCCTAACAATAACCCTAACCCTAACCTTAACCCTAACCCTAACCATAACCCTAACCCTTACCCTAACCCTAACCCTAAACCTAACCGTAAGTGTAACCCCTAACCCTAACCCTAACCCTTTCCCTTACCCTATCCCTAACCCTAACATTTATACTAACCCAAACCCTAAACCTACCCCTTACCCTAACCCTAACCTAACCCTAATCCTTACCCAAACTCTAACTCTAACGCTAAGCCTAACCCTTACCCTTACCCTAACCCTAACCCTAACCCTAACCCTAACCTTAACCCTAACTCTAATCCTAACACTTACGCTTACCCTAACCCCTACCCTAACGTTAACGCTAACCACAACCCTTACCCTAACCCTAAGCCCAACCCTAACCCTAACCCTTACACTTACCCTCAGCATAAACCTAACCTTAAACCTAACCCTACCCCTAACCCTTACCCTTAGCCTTTCGCTAACCCTAACCCTAACCCTAACCCTTACCCTTACCCTAACACTAAACCTAACCCTTACCATAACTCTAAGCCTAATCCTAACCCTAACCCTTACCCTTCCCCTCAGCCTAAACCTTACCTTAACCCTAACCTACCCCTAAGCCTTACCCTTACCCATTCACTAACCCTAACACTAACCATAACCCTAACCCTAAACCTTACCCCTAAGCCTAAACCTAACCCTAACCCTAACCCTTACCCTTATCCTAACCCTAACACTAACCCTAACTCTTACCCTTACCCTAACCCATACCCTAACCGTAACGGTAACCATAAACCTTACCCTAACCCTAACCCTAACCATAATCCTTACCCTAACCGTCAGCCTAAACCTAACCTTACCCTAACCCTACCCCTAACCCTTACCCTTACCCTTCCCTAACCCTAACCCTAACCCTTAGCCTTACCCTGACACTAAATCTAACTCTAACCCTAACCCTAACCCTGACCCTAACGCTAACCCTGACCCTTACCCTTAACATAACCCTAAGCCTAAACCTAAACCTAACCCTAAACCTTATCCTTACCCCAACCCTAACCCTAACCCTAACCCTAACCGTAACCCTAACCCTAAACTAAACCTAACACTTACTCTTACCCTAACCCTAAACCTAATACTAACCCTAACCCTTACCCTTACCATATCCCTAACCCTAACCCTAACCCTAACCCTAACATTAACCCTAACACTTACCCTTACCCTAACCCTATACCTAACCCTAACCCTAAACCTTACCCTTACTCTAACCCGAACCCTAAACCTAACCGTAACCTTACCCTAACCCTAACAGCTAACCCTAACCCTAACCCTAACCCTTACCCTTACCCTAACCGTAACCCTAACCCGAACCGTAACACTTACCCTAACACTAACCCTAAATCTAACCATTACCCTTACCCTAACCCTAACCCTAACCCTAAACTTAACCCTAACCCTAACCCTTATCCTAACCCTAATCCTAACCGTTAACCTAACCCTAACACTAATCCTAAACCCTAACGGTAACACTAACCCTAAACATAACCCTAACCCTCACCCTAACCCTTACCCTAAGCCTAACCCTAACTCTAACCCTAACCATAACCCTAACCCTAACCCTTACCCTAACCATAACCTAACCCTTACTCTAACCCAAACCATAACCTCAACCCTAACCCTAACCCTAGCCCTACCCTAAACCTACACCTTACCCTTACCCTAACCCTAACCCTAACCCTAAATCTAACCCTAACCCTAACCCTAACCCTAAACCTTACCCTAACCCTAACCCTAAACCTAACCCTACCCCTTACGCTAGCCCTAACCCTAACACTAACCCTAACCCTAACCCTTACCTTAACCCTAACCCTTATCCTTACCCTAACCATAACACTAATCCCAATCCTATAGCTAACCCTAACTGTAAACCTAACACTTACCCTTACTGTAAACGTAACCCTAAACCTAACCCTAAAACTTACCCTAACCCTAACCCTAAACCTAACCCTAAACCTCACAATAACCCTAACCCTAAACCTTACCCTTATTCAAATCCTAACCCTAACGCTAACCTAACCCTAACGTTAAACCTAAAACTAACCCTAACCCTAACCCTAACCCTTTCCCTTACCCTATCCCTAACCCTAAACTTTATGCTAACCCAAACCCTAAACCTACCCCTTACCCTAACCCTAACCCTAACCCTTACCCTTTCCCTAACCCTAACCCTAACTCTAACCCCAACCCTTACCCTTAACCTAACACTAACCCTAACCCTAACCCTAACCCTAACCCTTCCATAACCCTAACCCTAACCCTAACCCTAACACTAAACCAAACCTAACACTAACCCTAACACTTAACCTAACCCTAACCCTAACCCTAACCCTAACACTTACCCTTACTCTAACCCTAACTTTAACCCTAACCCTAACCCTTATCCTAACCCTAACCCTAACGGTTAACATAACCCTAACACTAACCCTAAATCCTAACCCTAACCCTTACGTAAACCTAACCCTAACAGTAACCCTAAACCTTACCCTTACCCAAAGCATAACCCTAACTCTAACCCTAACCATAACCCTAACCCTAAACCTTACCCTAACCATAACCCTAACCCTTATTCTAACCCAAACCCTAACCTCAACTCTACCCTACCCCTAACCCTACCCTTACCCTTTCCCTAACCCCAAACCTAACCATAACACTAACCCTAAACCTTACCCATAAGCCTAAACCTAACCCTCACCCTAACCCTTACCCTTATCCTAACCCTAACACTAACCCTAACCCTTACCCTTACCCTAACCCATACCCTAACCGTAAGGCTAACCATAAACCTTACCCTAACCCTAACCCTAACCATAATCCTTACCCTAACCGTCAGCCTAAACCTAACCTTACCCTAACCCTACCCCTAACCCTTACCCTTACCCTTCCCTAACCCTAACCCTAACCCTTAGCCTTACCCTAACACTAAATCTAACTTTAACCCTAACCCTAACCCTAACCCTAACCCTAACGCTAACCCTGACCCTTACCCTTAACCTAACCCTAAGCCTAAACCTAAACCTAACCCTAAACCTTACCCTTACCCCAACCCTAACCCTAACCCTAACCCTAACCCTAACCGTAACCCTAACCCTAAACCTAACCTTAACCGTAACTCTTATCCTTCCCCTAACCCTAACCCTAGCCTTAACACTAAACCTAACCCTAACCCTAAACCTTACCCTTACCCCAACCCTAAACCTAAACCTAACTCTAAACCTTACCCTTACCCTATCTCTAACCCTAACCCTAACCTTAACCCTGACCCCTCTTACCCTAACCATAACCCTAAACCTAACCCTAAACCGAACCCTAACCCTAACCCTAAGCCTTATCCTAACCCTAACCCTAACCCTAACCTAACCCGTACCCTTACCCTATCCTACCCCTAACCTTAATGCTAACCCAAACCCTAACCCTAACCCTTACCCTAACCCTAACCCTAACCCTAATCCTTACCCTAACTCTAACTCTAACCCTAACCCTAACCCTTACCCTTTCCCTAACAATAATCGTAACTCTAAACCTAACCATTACCCTTAACCTAACCCTAACCCTAAAACTAACCCTAACCCTAACCCTAACGCTAACCTTAACCCTACACTAACCCTAACCCTTACCCTTATCCTAACCCTAACCCTAACCTAAACGTAACCTTAAACCTAAACCTAACCCTAACCCTAACGCTTACCCTAACCCTAACCCTAAACCTAACCGTAACTGTAACACCTAACCCTAACCCTAACCCTTTCCCTTACCCTATCCCTAACCCTAACCTTTATGCTAACCCAAACCCGAAACCTACCCCTTACCCTAACCCTAATCCTGTCCCTAATCCTTACCCTAACCCTAAGTCTAACTCTAACCCTAACCCTTACCCTTTCCCTAACCCTAACTCTAACCCTAACCCTTACCCTTAACCTAACCCTAACCCTAAACCTAAGCCTAACCCTAACCCTAACGCTAACCTTAACCCTACACTAACCCTAACCCTTACCCTTACCCTAACCCTAACCCTAACCCTAACCCTAACTCTTAGCCTTAACCTATCCCTAACCCTAACCCTAACCCCAACTCTAAACCTAACCCTAACCCTAACCCTAACCCTTACCCTTACCCTCAACCTAACTATACACTTAACCCTAACCCTAATCCTAACCCTTACCTTAACCCTAAACCTAATCCTAACCCTAACCCTTACCCTTACCATAACCCTAACCCTAACCCTAACCCTAAACCTAACCCTAACATTAACCCTAACACTTACACTTACCCTAACGCTAAACCTAAACCTAACCCTAAACCTTACCCTTACCCTAACCCGAAACCTAAACCTAACCCTAACCCTAACCCTAACCATGACAGCTAACCCTAACCCTAACCCTAACCCTTACCCTTACCCTAACCCTAACCCTAACCCTAATCGTAACACTTACTCTAACACTAACCCTAAATCTAACCCTTAGCCTTGCCCTAACCCTAACCCTAACCTTAAACCCAACCCTAAACCTAACCCTAAACCTAACCCTAAACCTTACCCTAACTCTAACCCTAACCCTAACACTTACCCTACCCTAACCCTAACCTTAACCCTAACACTAACCCTTATCCTAACCCTAACCCTAACCGTTAACCTAACCCTAACACTAACCCTAAACCCTAACGGTAACACTTACCCT
This sequence comes from Megascapheus bottae, assembly GCA_024803745.1. NCBI lineage: Eukaryota > Metazoa > Chordata > Mammalia > Rodentia > Geomyidae > Megascapheus > Megascapheus bottae. The sequence goes on along the minus strand of JANJXV010000370.1, from coordinate 18,169 downwards.
AAACCTAACCCTAACCCTAACCCTAACCCTTACCCTAAGCCTACCCCTAACTCTAACCCTAACCATAACCCTAACCCTAACCCTTACCCTAACCATAACCCTAATCCTTACTCTAACCCAAACCCTAACCTCAACCCTAACCCTAACCCTAACCCTACCCTAAACCTACCACTTATCCTTACCCTACCCCTAACCCTAAACCTAAATTTAACCCTAACGCTAACACTAACCCTAACCCTTACCCTAACCCTAACCCTTACCCTAACCCTAACCCTAACCTAACCCTTACCCTTATCCTAACCCTAACTTTAACCCTAACCCTAACCCTTATACTAACCCTAACCCTAACCCTAACCTAACACTTACCCTTATCCTAACCCTAACCCTATCATTAACCCTAACCCTAACCCTTACCCTAACGCGAACCCTAAATCTCACCCTTACCCTTACCCTAACTCTGACCCTAACCCTAACCCTAAACCTATCCCTAGCCCTAACCCTTACCCTTATCCTAACCCTAACCCTAACCCTAACCTTAACCCTAACCCTAACCATACACTTACCCTAACACTAACACTAAACCTAACCATAACCCTAACCCTATCCCTAACCCTAAACCTTACCCTTACTCTAACCCTAACCCTAAACCTAACCCTAACTGTAACCCCTAACCCTAACCCTAACCCTAACCCTTACCCTTACCCTAACCCTAACCTTAATGCTAACCCAAACCCTAACCCTAACCCTTACTCTAACCCTAAACCTAACCCTAATCCTTAACCTAACCCTAACCCTAACCTGAACCCTAACACTTACCCTTTCCCTAAACCTAACACTAACCCTAACCCTAACCCTAAACTTACCCTTACACTAACCCGAACCCTAAACCTAACCCTATCCCTAACCCTAACCGTAACACTTACCCTAACACTAACCCTAAATCTTACCGTTACCCTTACCCTAACCCTATCCCTAACCTTAAACCCAACCCTAAACCTAACCCAAACCTAACCCTAACCCTAACCCTTACCCTAACCCTAACCCTAACCCTAACACTTACCCTACTCTAACCCTAACTTTAACCCTAACCCTAACCCTTATCCTAACCCTAACCCTAACCGTTAATATAACCCTAACACTAACCCTACATCTTAACCCTAACGCTTACGTAAACCTAACCCTAACAGTAAGCCTAATCCTTACCCTTACCCTAAGCCTAACCCTAACTCTAACCCTAACCATAACCCTAACCCTAAACCTTACCCTAACCATAACCCTAACCCTTACTCTAACCCAAACCCTAACCTCAACCCTAACCCTAACCCTAACCCTACCCTAACCCCACCCCTTACCCTTACCCTCACCCTAACCCTAACCCCAACCCTAACCCTTACCCTAACCCTAAACCTAACCCTAACCCTAACCCTAACCCTAACCTCAAACTTAACCGTAACCCTAACCCTAACACTTACCCTTACCCTAACAGTAACCCTAAAGCTTACCCTTACCCTAACCCTAAACCTAAACCCAACTCTAACACTAACCCTAAACCTAACCCTAACCCTAACGCTAACCGTTGCCCTAACCCTAACACTAACCGTAACCTTAACCCCAACCCTCAACCTAAACCTAACACTAACCATTACCCTAACACTTACCCTAACCCTAACCCTAACCGTTAACCTAACCCTAACCCTAAACCTAAACCTAACCATTACCCTAACCCTAACAATTACCCTAACCCTAACCCTAACCCTTACCCTTACCCTAAACCTAACCCTAAACTTAACCCTAACTGTAACCCGTAACCCTAAACCTAACCCTTATCCTTACCCTAATCCTAACCCTAACCCTAACCCTAACCTTAAACCTAAACCTAACCTTAACCCTTATCCTAACCCTAACACTAACCCTAACCTAACCCTTACCCTTACCCTAACCCTAACTGTAACCTCAACCCTAAACCTAACCCTTACCTAACACTAACACTAACCCTAAACCTAACCCTAACCCTGACCCTATCCTAACCCTAACCCTTACCCTTACCCTAACCGTAACCCTAAACTTAACCCTAACTGTAACCCCTAACCCTAAACCTAAACCTTACCCTTACCCTAATCCTAACCCTAACCTTAATGCTAACCCTTACACTTACCCTTACACTTACCCTAACCCTAACCCTAAACCTAACCCTAACTGTAACCCCTAACCCTAACCCTCACCCTAACCCTTACCATTACCCTAACCCTAACCCTAACCTTAATGCTAACCCTTACCCTTCCCCTAACCCTAACCCTTACCATAACCCTAACCCTAACCCTAACCCTAACCCTATCACTAACACTAACACTTATCCTAAACCTAACCCTAACCCTAACATAACCCTTACCCTTACCCTAACCCTAACACTAACCCTAACCTTAACCCTAACCTTAACCCTAACCCTAACCCTAACCATAATGCTAACCCTAACCCTAACCCTAACTCCTAACCTGACACTAACCCTAACCCTAATCCTTACCCTCACCCTAAACCTAACCCTTACCCTTTCCTTAACCCTAACCGTAACCCCTAACCCTAACCCTTACCCTTAACCTAACCCTAACCCTAAACCTAACCCTAACCCTAACCCAAACCCTAACCCTAACCTTAACCCTACCCTAACCATATTCCTAACCCTTAACCTTAAACTAACCGTATCCCCAAATCTAACCCTAACCCTAAACCTAACACTAAACCCTAAGTCTAACCCTAACCCTAAACCTAACCTAACCCTAACCTTAACCCGAACACTTACCCTTACCCTATACCTAACTCTACCCCTACCCTTAATCCTAATCCTAACCCTAACCCTTACCCTAACCCTAACCCTAACCCTAACCCTAACCTTAATCCTAAAACTTACCCTAAGGCTAACCCTAACCCTTACCCTTACACTAACCCTAACCCTAACCCTAAACCTAAACCTATCCCTAACACTAACCCTTATCCTATCCCTAACCCTAACGCTAACCTAACCCTTACCCTTACCCTAACCCGAACCCTAACCCTAACCCTAACCCTAACCCTAACCTTAATCCTCAAACTTACCCTAAGGCTAACCCTAACCCTTACACTAACACTAACCCTAACTCTAACCCTAACCCTTACCCTTACCCTCACCCTCAACCAAACCTTAAGCCTACCCTAAACCTATCCCTTACCCTTACCCTAACCCTAACCCTTACCCTTACCCTAATCTAAACCTAACTCTAACCCTAAGTCTAACCCTTACACTAACAATAAACCTAACCCTAACCTTAACCCTAACCCTAACCCTAAACCTAACCCTTACCCTTAACCTAAACCTAACCCTAACCCTAACCCTAACCCTTACCCTAAACCTAACCCTAACACTTACCCTAATGCTAACCCTAACCCTAACCTTAAACCTTACCCTTACCCTAACCCTAACCATAATCCTAACCCTAAACTTAATCCTAGCCCTAAAACTAAACCTTACCCTTACCCTTACCCTAACCCTATCCCTAAACCGAACCCTAACCCTAATCCTAACCTTATCCCTAAACATAACCTAACCCTTACCCTTACCCTAACCCGAAACCTAACCCTAACCTTATCAATAAACCTAACCCTAACCCTAACCCTTACCCTTACACTAAACCTAACCCCAAACCTAACCCTATCATTAACCCTAATCCTAACCCTAAGCCTAAGCCTAACCCTAACCCTAACCCTAACCCTAACCTTAATGCTAACCCTAACCCTAACGCTTACCCTTACCCTCACCGTAAACCCAAACTTAACCCTAACCCTAACCCTAACCCTTACCCTTACCCTAACCCTAATCCTAACTCTAACCTTAATGCTAACCCTAACTCTACCCCTAAATCTACTCCTACCCATAACCCTAACCCTAACCCTTACCCTAACCCTAACACTAACCCTTACCCTAACACTAACCATAACCCTAAACCTAACCCTAAACCTAACCCTAACCCTAAACCTTACCCTTACCCTAACCCTTACACTAACCCTAACCCTAAACCTAACCCTATCCCTAACCCTTACCCTTACCATAATCCTAACCCTAAACCTAACCATAAACGTAACTCTAACCCTAAACCTTACCCTTACCCTAACCCTAACCCTAATCCCTAAACCTAACCCTTGCCCTAACCCTAACCCTAACCCTGACCCTTACCCTAACCCTAACCCTAACCCTAACCCTAATCCCTACCCTAAACCTAACCCTAACCCTAACCCTTACCCTAATCTTTACCCTAAACATAACCCTAATCCTAAACCTAACCCTTACCCTTACCTTTACCATGACCCTAACCCGAAGCCTTACCCTTACCCTTACCCTAACGCTAACCCTAACCCTAACCCTAAACATAAACCTAACCCTAACACATAACCTTACCCTAACCCTAACCCCAACTCTAACCGTAACCTTAAACCTAACCCTAAACCTAACCCTAACCCTCACCCTTACCCTAACCCTAACTCTAAACCTAACCCTAACACTACCCGTTACCCTAACCCTAACCCTAATCATAACACTAACCCTTAACCTTACCCTAACTCTAACCCTAACCCTAACCATAACCCTAAACCTAACCATAACCCTAAAAATTACCCTTACCCTAACCCTAACCCTAACGATAACCCTTACCCTTACCCTAAACCTAACCCTAACCCCAACCCTAACCCCTAACCTTAACCCTTAACCTAACCCTAACATTAAACATAACCCTAACCCTTACCCTTACCCTAACCCTAAACCTAACTCTAAACCTGACACTTACCCTAACCCTAAACATAACCCTAATCATAACCTTAACCCTAACCCTAACCCTACCCCTAACCTTTACCCTTACCCTAACCCTAACCCTAAACCTAACCCTATCACTACCAATAATCTTAAACCTAACCCTAACACTAACCCTTGCCCTTACCCTAACCGTAAACCTAACACTAACCCTAACCCTAACCCTAACCCTTACCCTTACCCTAAACCTAACCCTAAAACTAACCATAACCCTAAGCCTAACTCCTAAACCTAACCCTAACCCTAACCCTTGCCCTTAAATTATCCTAAACCTAACCCTAACCCTAACACTTACCCTTACCCTAACCCCTACCCTAACCCTCACCCTAACCCTTACCCTAACGCTAACCCTAACCCTTACATTTACCTAAACCTAAACCTAAACCTAACCCTAAACCTTACCCTAACCCTAACCCTAACCCTAACCCTAAACCTTACCCTTACCCTAAACCTAAACCTAACCCTTACCCTAAACCTAACAATAACCCTAACCCTAACCTTACCTGAACCCTAACCCTAAACCTAAACCTTACCCTTACCCAAACGCTAATCCTAACCCTAACCCTAACCTTAACCCTAACACATACCCTTACCCTAACCATAAACGTACCCTTACCATAACCTAAACCTAACCCTAACACTAACACTAACCCTAACCCTAACCCTTACCCTAACTAACCCTATCCCTTACCATTACACTAACCCTAACCATAACCTTAACCTCAACCCTAAACCTAACCCTAACCCTAACGCTAACCCTTACCCTTACCCTAACCCTAACCATAAACCCAAACCTAACCCTTACCCTAACCCTTACCCTAACCCTACCCCTAATCCTAACCCTAACACTTACACTTACCCTAAAACTAACGCTATCCCTAAACCTAACCTTAACCCTAAACCTTCCCCTTACAATAACCTTAACCCTAACCCTAAACCTAACCCTAACCGTAACACTAACCCTTAACCCTACCCTAACCCTAACCGTAAACCTAACCCTAACACTTACACTTACCCTCACCCTAACCCTAACATTAACCCTAACAGTAAACCTAACCCTAACCTTAAACCTAACCCTCATCCTTACCGTAACCATCACCCTAACCCTAACCCACAACGTAACCCTAACCCTAAACCAACCCTTACCCTAACCCTAACCCTAATCCTAACCCTAAAGCTAACCCTAACCCTTACCCTTACCCTAAACCTAACCCTAACCCTAATCTTAACCCTTACCCTAACCCTAACGCTAACCCTAACCCTTACCCTTAACCTAACCCTAACCCTAACCCTAACCCTTACCCTTACCCTTACAATAACCCTAAACCTAACCCTAAACCTAACCCTAAAACTTACCCTAACCCTAACCCTAAACCTAACCCTTTCCCTTACCCTAACCCTAACCCTAACCTTAACCCTTACCCTAACCCTAAGCCTAGCATAACCCTAACCCTAACCTAAACCTAACCCTTACACTAACCCTAACCCTAACACTAACCCTAAACCTAACCGTAACACGAACCCTAACCCCTAACCCTAACCCCTAACCCCTAATCCTATCCCTAACCCTAAACGTAACCCTAAACCTAACCCTAATCCTAACCCTACCCCTAACCCTAACCATTAACCCCAACACTAAACCTGACCCTAACCCTAACCCTAAACCTTATCCCTACCATAACCCTAATCCTAAACTTAACCCTATCCCTAACCCTTTCTCTAACCCTTATCTTAACCCTAACCCTAATCCTAACCATAACCTTTACCCTTCCCCTAACCCTAACCCTAATCCTAACTCTAACCTTTACCCTTCGCTAACCCTAACCCTAACCCTAAAAATAACCCTAACCCTAACCTTAACCCTAACCCTTAACAATACCCTAACCATTACCCTAACACTAACACAAAAATTAACCCTGACCCTTACACAACTAACCCTCACCTTAACCCTAAACCTAACCCTAAACCTAAACTTAAACCTAACCCGTATACTTTCCCTAACCCTAACCCTAACCCTAACCCTAACACCTAAACCTAACCCTAACCCTAACGCTTACCGTTATCCTAACCCTAACACTTACCCTAACACTTACCCTTACCCTAACCCCTACACTAACCCTAACACTAACTCTAACCCCTGACGCTAACCCTTCTCCTAACACTTACCCTTACCCTAAGCCTAAACTTAACCCTAAACCTAACCCTAACCCTAACCCCTAGCCCTAACCCTAACCCTAACCCTAAACCTTATCCTTATTCTAAACCTAACCCTAACCCTTACCCTAACTCTAACCCTAACCCTAACCCTAACCCTAACACATACCCTAACACATACCCTTACCCTAACTCAAAACCTAACACTAACCTTAACACTAAACCTAACCCTAAAGCTAACCCAAACCCTAACCCTAACCGTTACACTATCCTAACCTTAACCCCAACACTAAACCGAACCCTAACCCTAACCCTTACCCTTTACCCTAACCCTAACCCTAAATCTAACCCTAACCCTAACCCTACCCCTATCTCTAATCCTTACCTTAACCCTAACCCTAACCCTAACCCTAACCTTTACAATTAACCTACCAATAAACATAAAATTAACCCTAAACCTAACCCTAACCCTAACCCTAACCCTAACACTTACCCTTACCCTAACCCTAACCCTAACCCCTAACCCTTACCCTAACCCTAACCCTAACCCTAACCCTTACCCTAAGCCTAACCCTAACCCTAACACTAACACTTACCCTTACCCTAACACCAACTCTAACCCTAACCCTAACCCTAAGCCTTACCCTAACCATAACCCTAACACTAAACCTAAACCTTACCCTTACCTTAAACCTAAACTGAACCCTAAACCTAACTCTAACCATAACCCTTACCCTTACCCTATCCCTAACCCTAACCCTAATCGTAACCCTAAACCTAACCCTAAATCTAATTCTAACCCAAACCCTAACCCTTACCCTAACCCTAACCTTAACCCCAACACTAAACCTAATCCTAACCCTAACCAAACCATAACCCTTACCCTAACCCTAAACCTAACCCTAACCCTTACCCGAACCCTAACCCTAACACTAACCCCAAACCCTAGCCCTTACTCTTAACCTAACCCTAACATTAACTCTAACCCTAACTGTAACCCTAAACCTTACCCTAACCCTAACCCTTACCCTAACACTAACCCTAACACTACACCCTAACCCTAACCCTTACCCTTAACCTAACCCTAACATTAATCCAAAACTAAACCTAACCCTAACCTTAACCCCAACCCTAAACCTAACCCTAACCCTAACCCTTACCCTAACCCTAACCCTAACCCTAACGGTAACACTTACCCTTACCCTAACCCTAACCATAACCCTTACCCTAACCCTAACCCTAACCTAAACCTAACCCTTACACTAACCCTAACCCTAACAGTAACCCTAAACCTTACCCTAATCCTAAACCTAACCCCTAACCCTAACCCTTACCCTAACCCTAACCCTAACCCTTACCCTTACCCTAACCCTAATCCTCAACTAAACCCTATCCCTAACCCTATCTCTAACCCTTACCTTAACCCTAACCCTAATCCTAACACTAACCCATACCCTTACCCTAACACTAACCCTAACCCTAATCCTAAATCTAACCCTTACCCTACGCTAACCCTAACCCTAACCCTTACACTTACCCTAACCCTAAAACTAATGCTAACCCTAAACCTTACCCTAACCCTAACCCTAACCCTAATCCTAAACCTAACCCTAACCTTAACCCTAACCCTTACACTTACCCTAACCCTAACCCTAACCCAAAACCTAACCTTAACCCTAAACCTTACCCTTACCCTTACCCTAACCCTAACCCTAACCCTAAACCTAACCCTTACCCTTACCCTAACCCTAACCCTAAACTTAACCCTAACAATTACCCTTACCCTAACCCTAACCCTAAACCTAATCCTAACCCTAACCCTAACCCTTACCCTAACCCTAACACTACCCTAACCCTAAACCTAAACCTAACCCTAAACCTAATCCTAAACTGTCCCTAACCATAACCCTAACCCTAACCTAACCCTTACCCTTAAACTAACCCTAACCCTAACCCTAACCCTTCCCTAACTCTGTCCTCTAACCCTAAAACTTCCCTAAACTTTCCCTTATCCTAACCCTAACCCTAACCCTAACCTAAACCTTACCCTTACCCTAACCCTAACCCTAACCCCAAACCTTACCCTTACCCTAACCCTAACAATACCTTAACCCTAACCGTAAACCTAAACCTAACCCTACCCTTACTCTAACCCTAACCCTAACCTTAACTGTAACCCTAACCCTAAACCTAACCTTAATCCTAACCCTTATCCTTTCCCTAACCCTAACGGTAACCATAAACCTAACCCTAACCCTAACCCTAACCCTTACCCTAAACCTAACCCTAAACCTTACCCTTACCCTAACCCTAAACCTAACCCTAACCCTAACCCTAACCCTTACCCTTACCCTAACCCTAACCCTAACCCTAACCATAACCCTAAACCTTACCCTTACTCTTACCCTAAACCTAAGCCTAACCCTTACCCTAAACCTAATCCTAAACCTAACCCTAACCCATACGCTTACCTTAACCCTATCCCTAACCCTTACCCTTATACTAATGCTAACTCTAACCCTAACTCTATCCCTAACACATACCCTTATCGTAAACCGCACCCTAACCCTAACTGTAACCATAAACCTAACCCTAAAACTAACCATAACCCTAACCCTTACCTTAACCCTAACATTAACCCCAACACTAAACCTCACCCTAACCCTAACCCTAACCCTTACCCTTCCCCTAAACCTAACCCTAAACCTAACCCTAACCTTAACCCTAACCCTAACCCTTACCCTAGCGCTAAACCTAACCTTAACCCGAACCGTTACCCTTTCCCTAACCCTAACCGTAAACCTAACCCTAACTCTAACCCTTACCCTTACCCTAACCCTAAACCTAACCCAAACCCTTACCCTTATCGTAACACTAACCCTAACCTTAACCCTAACCCTAACCCTAAACCTAACCTTAATCCTAACCCTTATCTTCCCTAACTTTAACCCTAACCCTAAACCTAAACCTAACCCTAAACCTAAACCTAACCCTTACCCTTACCCTAACCCTAACCCTAAATCTAACGCTAACCTGAACCCTAACCCTTACCCTTATCCTAACCCTAACCCTAACACTAAGCCTAAAACAAACAATAACCTTAACCCTAACCCTAACCCTAACCCTTACCTGAAACCTAACCCTTGCCCTAACACTTACCCTAACCCTAATCCTAACACTAACACTTACCCTTACCCTAAAATTAACCATAACCCTAACCCTAACCCTTATCTTAACCCTAAACCTAACTCTAACCCTAAACCTAACCCTAACTTTAACCCTAAATCTTACCCTTACCCTAACCCAAACCCTAACCCTAAACCTTCCCTAACCCTAAACGTAACCCTAAACCTAACACTTACCCTAACCCTAACACTAACCCTAACCCTAAACCTTATCCTAACCCAAAACCTAATCCTAACCCTTACAATAACCCTAACCCTAACCCTAACGCTAACCCTTATAATAACCCTAACCCTAACCCTAACCATTAACCTAACCCTAACACTAACTCTAACCTCTAACCCTAACCTTTACCCTAAACCTAACCCTAATCATAACCTTTACCCTAAACCTAACCCTAACCCTAACCCTAACCCCTAACCCTAACCCTAACCCTAACACCTAACCCTAAACCTAAACCTAACCCTTACACTTAACCTAACCCTAACACTTACCCTAACACTTACCCTAACCCCTACCCTAACCCTAACCCTAAACCTAACCCTTACCCTAACCCTAACCCTAACCCTTACACTGACCCTCAGCCTAAACCTAACCCTAACCCTAACCCTTACCCTTACCCTAACCCTAACCCTAACCCTAAACCTTATACTTACTCTAAACCTAACCCTAACCCTTACCATAAATCTAACCCTAACCCTAACCCTAACCCTTACCCTTACCTTAACCCTAAACCTAAACCTAAACCTTACCCTTACCCTTACCCTAACACTAACCCTAACCGTAACACATACCCTAACACATACCCTTACCCTAATTCTAACCCTAACCCTAACCTTAACACTAAACCTAACCCTAAACCTAACCCTAACCCTAACCCTAACCGTTACCTTAACCCTAAACTTAACCCCAACACTAAACCTAACCATAAACCTAACCCTAACCCTTACCCTTACCCTAACCCTAACCCTAAACCTAACCCTAACCCTAACCCTATCTCTAACCCTTACCTTAACCCTAACCCTAATCCTAACCCTAACCCTTACAATTAACCTAACCCTAACCCTAACCCTAACCCTTCCCTAACTCTGTCCTCTAACCCTAAAACTTCCCTAAACTTTCCCTTATCCTAACCCTAACCCTAACCCTAACCTAACCCTTACCCTAACCCTAACCCTAAACCTAACCCTAAACCTTACCCTTACCCTAACCCTAACCCCAACCCTTACCCTAACCCTAACCCTAACCCTAACCTAAACCTTACCCTTATGCAAACCCTAACCCTAACCTTAAACCTAACCCAAACTCTAACCCTAACCCTTACGCTTACCCTAACCATAACCATAATACTAACCCTATCCCTAACCCTATCCCTATCCCTTACCCTTACCCTAACCCTAACCCTAAACCTAACTCTAACCATAACCCTTACACCTAAACCTAACCCTAACCCTTACTCTTACCCTAACCCTAACTCTAACCCTAACCTAACCCTTACCCTTACCCTAACCCTAACTGTAACCTCAACCCTAAACCTAACCCTTACCTAACACTAACACTAACCCTAAACCTAACCCTAACCCTGACCCTATCCTAACCCTAACCCTTACCCTTACCCTAACCGTAACCCTAAACTTAACCCTAACTGTAACCCCTAACCCTAAACCTAAACCTTACCCTTACCCTAATCCTAACCCTAACCTTAATGCTAACCCTTACACTTACCCTTACACTTACCCTAACCCTAACCCTAAACCTAACCCTAACTGTAACCCCTAACCCTAACCCTCACCCTAACCCTTACCATTACCCTAACCCTAACCCTAACCTTAATGCTAACCCTTACCCTTCCCCTAACCCTAACCCTTACCATAACCCTAACCCTAACCCTAACCCTAACCCTATCACTAACACTAACACTTATCCTAAACCTAACCCTAACCCTAACATAACCCTTACCCTTACCCTAACCCTAACACTAACCCTAACCTTAACCCTAACCTTAACCCTAACCCTAACCCTAACCATAATGCTAACCCTAACCCTAACCCTAACTCCTAACCTGACACTAACCCTAACCCTAATCCTTACCCTCACCCTAAACCTAACCCTTACCCTTTCCTTAACCCTAACCGTAACCCCTAACCCTAACCCTTACCCTTAACCTAACCCTAACCCTAAACCTAACCCTAACCCTAACCCAAACCCTAACCCTAACCTTAACCCTACCCTAACCATATTCCTAACCCTTAACCTTAAACTAACCGTATCCCCAAATCTAACCCTAACCCTAAACCTAACACTAAACCCTAAGTCTAACCCTAACCCTAAACCTAACCTAACCCTAACCTTAACCCGAACACTTACCCTTACCCTATACCTAACTCTACCCCTACCCTTAATCCTAATCCTAACCCTAACCCTTACCCTAACCCTAACCCTAACCCTAACCCTAACCTTAATCCTAAAACTTACCCTAAGGCTAACCCTAACCCTTACCCTTACACTAACCCTAACCCTAACCCTAAACCTAAACCTATCCCTAACACTAACCCTTATCCTATCCCTAACCCTAACGCTAACCTAACCCTTACCCTTACCCTAACCCGAACCCTAACCCTAACCCTAACCCTAACCCTAACCTTAATCCTCAAACTTACCCTAAGGCTAACCCTAACCCTTACACTAACACTAACCCTAACTCTAACCCTAACCCTTACCCTTACCCTCACCCTCAACCAAACCTTAAGCCTACCCTAAACCTATCCCTTACCCTTACCCTAACCCTAACCCTTACCCTTACCCTAATCTAAACCTAACTCTAACCCTAAGTCTAACCCTTACACTAACAATAAACCTAACCCTAACCTTAACCCTAACCCTAACCCTAAACCTAACCCTTACCCTTAACCTAAACCTAACCCTAACCCTAACCCTAACCCTTACCCTAAACCTAACCCTAACACTTACCCTAATGCTAACCCTAACCCTAACCTTAAACCTTACCCTTACCCTAACCCTAACCATAATCCTAACCCTAAACTTAATCCTAGCCCTAAAACTAAACCTTACCCTTACCCTTACCCTAACCCTATCCCTAAACCGAACCCTAACCCTAATCCTAACCTTATCCCTAAACATAACCTAACCCTTACCCTTACCCTAACCCGAAACCTAACCCTAACCTTATCAATAAACCTAACCCTAACCCTAACCCTTACCCTTACACTAAACCTAACCCCAAACCTAACCCTATCATTAACCCTAATCCTAACCCTAAGCCTAAGCCTAACCCTAACCCTAACCCTAACCCTAACCTTAATGCTAACCCTAACCCTAACGCTTACCCTTACCCTCACCGTAAACCCAAACTTAACCCTAACCCTAACCCTAACCCTTACCCTTACCCTAACCCTAATCCTAACTCTAACCTTAATGCTAACCCTAACTCTACCCCTAAATCTACTCCTACCCATAACCCTAACCCTAACCCTTACCCTAACCCTAACACTAACCCTTACCCTAACACTAACCATAACCCTAAACCTAACCCTAAACCTAACCCTAACCCTAAACCTTACCCTTACCCTAACCCTTACACTAACCCTAACCCTAAACCTAACCCTATCCCTAACCCTTACCCTTACCATAATCCTAACCCTAAACCTAACCATAAACGTAACTCTAACCCTAAACCTTACCCTTACCCTAACCCTAACCCTAATCCCTAAACCTAACCCTTGCCCTAACCCTAACCCTAACCCTGACCCTTACCCTAACCCTAACCCTAACCCTAACCCTAATCCCTACCCTAAACCTAACCCTAACCCTAACCCTTACCCTAATCTTTACCCTAAACATAACCCTAATCCTAAACCTAACCCTTACCCTTACCTTTACCATGACCCTAACCCGAAGCCTTACCCTTACCCTTACCCTAACGCTAACCCTAACCCTAACCCTAAACATAAACCTAACCCTAACACATAACCTTACCCTAACCCTAACCCCAACTCTAACCGTAACCTTAAACCTAACCCTAAACCTAACCCTAACCCTCACCCTTACCCTAACCCTAACTCTAAACCTAACCCTAACACTACCCGTTACCCTAACCCTAACCCTAATCATAACACTAACCCTTAACCTTACCCTAACTCTAACCCTAACCCTAACCATAACCCTAAACCTAACCATAACCCTAAAAATTACCCTTACCCTAACCCTAACCCTAACGATAACCCTTACCCTTACCCTAAACCTAACCCTAACCCCAACCCTAACCCCTAACCTTAACCCTTAACCTAACCCTAACATTAAACATAACCCTAACCCTTACCCTTACCCTAACCCTAAACCTAACTCTAAACCTGACACTTACCCTAACCCTAAACATAACCCTAATCATAACCTTAACCCTAACCCTAACCCTACCCCTAACCTTTACCCTTACCCTAACCCTAACCCTAAACCTAACCCTATCACTACCAATAATCTTAAACCTAACCCTAACACTAACCCTTGCCCTTACCCTAACCGTAAACCTAACACTAACCCTAACCCTAACCCTAACCCTTACCCTTACCCTAAACCTAACCCTAAAACTAACCATAACCCTAAGCCTAACTCCTAAACCTAACCCTAACCCTAACCCTTGCCCTTAAATTATCCTAAACCTAACCCTAACCCTAACACTTACCCTTACCCTAACCCCTACCCTAACCCTCACCCTAACCCTTACCCTAACGCTAACCCTAACCCTTACATTTACCTAAACCTAAACCTAAACCTAACCCTAAACCTTACCCTAACCCTAACCCTAACCCTAACCCTAAACCTTACCCTTACCCTAAACCTAAACCTAACCCTTACCCTAAACCTAACAATAACCCTAACCCTAACCTTACCTGAACCCTAACCCTAAACCTAAACCTTACCCTTACCCAAACGCTAATCCTAACCCTAACCCTAACCTTAACCCTAACACATACCCTTACCCTAACCATAAACGTACCCTTACCATAACCTAAACCTAACCCTAACACTAACACTAACCCTAACCCTAACCCTTACCCTAACTAACCCTATCCCTTACCATTACACTAACCCTAACCATAACCTTAACCTCAACCCTAAACCTAACCCTAACCCTAACGCTAACCCTTACCCTTACCCTAACCCTAACCATAAACCCAAACCTAACCCTTACCCTAACCCTTACCCTAACCCTACCCCTAATCCTAACCCTAACACTTACACTTACCCTAAAACTAACGCTATCCCTAAACCTAACCTTAACCCTAAACCTTCCCCTTACAATAACCTTAACCCTAACCCTAAACCTAACCCTAACCGTAACACTAACCCTTAACCCTACCCTAACCCTAACCGTAAACCTAACCCTAACACTTACACTTACCCTCACCCTAACCCTAACATTAACCCTAACAGTAAACCTAACCCTAACCTTAAACCTAACCCTCATCCTTACCGTAACCATCACCCTAACCCTAACCCACAACGTAACCCTAACCCTAAACCAACCCTTACCCTAACCCTAACCCTAATCCTAACCCTAAAGCTAACCCTAACCCTTACCCTTACCCTAAACCTAACCCTAACCCTAATCTTAACCCTTACCCTAACCCTAACGCTAACCCTAACCCTTACCCTTAACCTAACCCTAACCCTAACCCTAACCCTTACCCTTACCCTTACAATAACCCTAAACCTAACCCTAAACCTAACCCTAAAACTTACCCTAACCCTAACCCTAAACCTAACCCTTTCCCTTACCCTAACCCTAACCCTAACCTTAACCCTTACCCTAACCCTAAGCCTAGCATAACCCTAACCCTAACCTAAACCTAACCCTTACACTAACCCTAACCCTAACACTAACCCTAAACCTAACCGTAACACGAACCCTAACCCCTAACCCTAACCCCTAACCCCTAATCCTATCCCTAACCCTAAACGTAACCCTAAACCTAACCCTAATCCTAACCCTACCCCTAACCCTAACCATTAACCCCAACACTAAACCTGACCCTAACCCTAACCCTAAACCTTATCCCTACCATAACCCTAATCCTAAACTTAACCCTATCCCTAACCCTTTCTCTAACCCTTATCTTAACCCTAACCCTAATCCTAACCATAACCTTTACCCTTCCCCTAACCCTAACCCTAATCCTAACTCTAACCTTTACCCTTCGCTAACCCTAACCCTAACCCTAAAAATAACCCTAACCCTAACCTTAACCCTAACCCTTAACAATACCCTAACCATTACCCTAACACTAACACAAAAATTAACCCTGACCCTTACACAACTAACCCTCACCTTAACCCTAAACCTAACCCTAAACCTAAACTTAAACCTAACCCGTATACTTTCCCTAACCCTAACCCTAACCCTAACCCTAACACCTAAACCTAACCCTAACCCTAACGCTTACCGTTATCCTAACCCTAACACTTACCCTAACACTTACCCTTACCCTAACCCCTACACTAACCCTAACACTAACTCTAACCCCTGACGCTAACCCTTCTCCTAACACTTACCCTTACCCTAAGCCTAAACTTAACCCTAAACCTAACCCTAACCCTAACCCCTAGCCCTAACCCTAACCCTAACCCTAAACCTTATCCTTATTCTAAACCTAACCCTAACCCTTACCCTAACTCTAACCCTAACCCTAACCCTAACCCTAACACATACCCTAACACATACCCTTACCCTAACTCAAAACCTAACACTAACCTTAACACTAAACCTAACCCTAAAGCTAACCCAAACCCTAACCCTAACCGTTACACTATCCTAACCTTAACCCCAACACTAAACCGAACCCTAACCCTAACCCTTACCCTTTACCCTAACCCTAACCCTAAATCTAACCCTAACCCTAACCCTACCCCTATCTCTAATCCTTACCTTAACCCTAACCCTAACCCTAACCCTAACCTTTACAATTAACCTACCAATAAACATAAAATTAACCCTAAACCTAACCCTAACCCTAACCCTAACCCTAACACTTACCCTTACCCTAACCCTAACCCTAACCCCTAACCCTTACCCTAACCCTAACCCTAACCCTAACCCTTACCCTAAGCCTAACCCTAACCCTAACACTAACACTTACCCTTACCCTAACACCAACTCTAACCCTAACCCTAACCCTAAGCCTTACCCTAACCATAACCCTAACACTAAACCTAAACCTTACCCTTACCTTAAACCTAAACTGAACCCTAAACCTAACTCTAACCATAACCCTTACCCTTACCCTATCCCTAACCCTAACCCTAATCGTAACCCTAAACCTAACCCTAAATCTAATTCTAACCCAAACCCTAACCCTTACCCTAACCCTAACCTTAACCCCAACACTAAACCTAATCCTAACCCTAACCAAACCATAACCCTTACCCTAACCCTAAACCTAACCCTAACCCTTACCCGAACCCTAACCCTAACACTAACCCCAAACCCTAGCCCTTACTCTTAACCTAACCCTAACATTAACTCTAACCCTAACTGTAACCCTAAACCTTACCCTAACCCTAACCCTTACCCTAACACTAACCCTAACACTACACCCTAACCCTAACCCTTACCCTTAACCTAACCCTAACATTAATCCAAAACTAAACCTAACCCTAACCTTAACCCCAACCCTAAACCTAACCCTAACCCTAACCCTTACCCTAACCCTAACCCTAACCCTAACGGTAACACTTACCCTTACCCTAACCCTAACCATAACCCTTACCCTAACCCTAACCCTAACCTAAACCTAACCCTTACACTAACCCTAACCCTAACAGTAACCCTAAACCTTACCCTAATCCTAAACCTAACCCCTAACCCTAACCCTTACCCTAACCCTAACCCTAACCCTTACCCTTACCCTAACCCTAATCCTCAACTAAACCCTATCCCTAACCCTATCTCTAACCCTTACCTTAACCCTAACCCTAATCCTA